>JAJMJD010000071.1:0-61672 GCA_030568975.1 Australozyma robnettiae
CAGGTCAAAAGGCTGGTTTGATTGCTGCCAGAAGAACTGGTTTGTTGAGAGGTACTCAAAAGACCCTGGATTAGGCGATTGGTGTAGTAATGCAAAAGTAATATATATCTTGTACGTTTAATTTATTGTAGTTTGGGTGGTATTTTCATGATTACTTGGGTTTGACAGTAGTGTATTAGGAGATGGATGGAGAGTTATTAGTGTGGACAGAGTTGAGTTGAAAAGCTCCGAAGCCAACAAGAAATTAAAAATATTGCTTTCTTAATCGATCTGATTGGAAATATTTGCAATCTTGTTTCGGTAATGTTTCCATATCCGACGGATCCGTTCACTGGAGACTGATTTAATAGTTCGATAACGGTGTTTTGAAGTTTTCTATGGCCATAAAACGATACAAATAAAGCTTTACTTTGTATTTAGAATCGAAGTTGGTTTATAGTTGACCTAGCTACAGTTTGAAGAGGTGATGTGAGAGATGGAGGAAGTTGTTGAGAGCACCATTCGAATTTGAATATTCAAAGCATTCAAAGCATTCCAACCTTCCGTATCCATAATAAAACTTAACATTTACAAAGACATTCATCCTAATCAGAAACAAAGTTCACCAACAGATGTCTAGTTTAATAACATTCGTATGACAGAAGTTTCATTGATTATTTAAACTACACAGAGCAGCATCTTTACTCCTCCTTGGCAGCAGCCAAAGCCTTAGCAGTTCCACGCAAAGCGAACTTGTGGTTTCTTCTGAACTTGGCGTCAACGTTCTTCAAAGATCTGTATCTGTAAGTCTTAGGCTTTTTGATACCGTTCTTGTGAGCCTTCTTGGTTTGGTTGTGGGCGGTGTGGTTCTTAGACTTAGCCATTTTGCTGCTTGTTAGTATACTTGTCGGTAAACTGACTATAGAAATATATCCGTCTCGTCCAATATGATGAGCATGGGCCAAAGTATAAGTGAAGTCCCGTTGTCACAAATTTCCTTGTTTCCTTACCGTCAAATCTATTCAAACTTTGATACGTAGAGAATCACATCGTTCTTCTTTCCTTTTCACGACTTGTTGCTCTTCTGCTACCTGGCTGCCATAAAGTGAAAATTTCTCTTACACAACACAACAGAACATCACAGAACAGGACAAGGCTTAAAAGATACCCGGTAACAAAAGTTTCATCAGAGAGATGATCAAAAGATCATATAGCAAATAACGAATAAGTTTAACAGTCACAACACAAGTGATTGTGACGGGTTTGTCCAGAGTTGGACTTCAAATCTTCACCGTATCATCATCTCACACATAATAATTCTTTAATTGGGCATGTCATGGTAAATAAAGCTTTCACATCCACTAATTGGCGACGGTTTATAGTTCACTTTTGTTTTCAACATACCGTTTATCCTAGTAAGGTAAGAAGGGCGAACATTCATGCCTTTTGGAGAGTAGTAAAAATTTGATGTCGTGCGCACACCAAACAGTCACATTGATCACGTGCAAAGCTCATCTCATGGGTCCCGTACTAATATACGTTTTGGAGGTAACAAAATATGGCAAACAGGGAATGAAGTATGTAATTAAGGACACTTTTGAAAGAGTTGTACATTATTTTGAATCATTTTTGTGTAACTTTATTCTTGGAAAGTCATACTTTAACTTCAAGATCATTTGATTATCTGCAGTATGTTTGGTTGCAAAAAAGAAGTACATAAGCATACACTTCAAAGACACTTTAAGACACGAGTAGTAGATGTAGTAGTTTTAGCGATCAAAATATTTATTAGAATAGAGGTAAACGAAAAGAAAGTAACTTAAGCAGAAATAGTGGCAGCAGCCAACTTTCTAGCTTGCTTGGCCTTCTTGTCATTATGCTTAGCGCCCATAACACCACCACCCCAGTGCTTTCTGGACTCCTCGTACTTCTCAACGAAGTTAGCATTGACGGTAGAAACCAATTGGGCGAGCTCAGCCTCGTCTTCTGGAGCAATGTCAACCAAAGCAGCAACGGAAGAAGTCTTCTTGTGAACCAAAGTTCCCAATCTAGCCTTACCCTTGACAATAGCGTATGGAACACCCATCTTTCTGCACAAAGCTGGCAAGAAGATGACCAACTCAATTGGGTCAACATCGTTGGCAATCAAAACCAACTTAGGTTTCTTGTTCTCAATAAGAGAGACAATGTGATTCAAACCGTACTTAACAACCAAAGGCTTAGAAGAAACGTCGAAAGCCTTCTTACCTTCAGCAATAGCAGCAGCCTCCTTGGTCAATCTCTCCTTCTTCTCCTCAGCGGTCTCAGGTCTGTACTTGTTAAACAACTTGAAAGCTTGAGTAGCGGTGTTCTTGTCCAAGGTCTTTTGAAACTGAGCAATAGCAGGAGGAACCTTCAATCTCAAGTTCAAGATCTTCTTTTGTCTTTGCAATTGAACGTATCTTGGCCACTTGACGAATCTAGTCAAGTCTCTCTTTGGTTGAACGGCTTGTCCAATACCAAAGTTCTTTGGGGTGGACTCAAAAAGAGGGTTCTTAGTGCTGGCAGCAGAAACCTTCTTAGTGGCCAAAGGGGCTGGGGCAACTTTCTTGGATGGAGGCTGTGTCATTGAGTTAGTTTCGATTCTGAAAATGAAAACTTCACTCTACAGTATTCCCCCAAAAGGGATACTCAGCCTGTGCTCCAAGAAACGGTAGCACGATCCTAAATCATAGTTATACCTGAGTGTTAGAAGACGCACCACCCGCGCCGAGCTTACGATTCTACATAACATTTGGAACATAAGTTACCAAAGTTATCTTAACTATCCAAGTTAAATTGGTAGCACCTGAAACCGTGCCCGGCTGGGGGAGCACCTTCTACCGCAGACAAGACTCACCAGGAATATGCGTCCGCTTCTCGTTGCACGATGCGGATGTAGAAGAGTTTTTGCTCTAGGAACATACCATTTTGTTGTGAAGTAGTAAAAGAAAAGGGTGAGGTAGAAGTTTAGAAGATGGTGAAAAATTTGTTACAGATAGTAGCTCTGGAGATGTACGGGTTTGAGAGATGTACTGGTGCAGCTTAAGAATATTGGTGTACTTGCAGGAACTGGATGCGGAAATAGAATTTTGAGTAAATAGCAAAATAGGTAAAACATTGTGAAGTTTTCAAATTTAATGGAAGAAGTTATTCATTTTTAGGCCATAAAATAAGAAATCCTTTTTGAACTGACATTTTTCTGTTTTCCCTGTGTTTTTTTGTTAGATAGTGGTGTAGTAGTAAGTTGTGATGGCTGCAAAATAAGACGAATAATGGCACGAATTGAGACCAATGAAAGAAAAACACCACAATTTTTTTCTCCCAAAATGGGCATATTGTAAACAAAAAGACAATATGACCGTTTCCCTGCAGTGTTACTGTTTTTTCCTAAACTGATTCTTGCGCCAATAAATACCATTCATGTTAAGAACCTACAACTAAAACAAAGCGCAAATCATGTCAGTGACACAAGCAAATACCCCAATAAAACCAACTTGGGTGAAACAATATTTTCTTATTCCGTATTTTTCTTCGTAAAAACATAATAAAAAATAAAAATAAAAATAAAAATATAAAAATCATGGCCTCTGATATAATTCCGCTCCATATCATCTCATCTTATCTGTTCCTAATTCCGCACTGAATTAACTTGTTCACCACCATGTTGTTTCTTCTCCAAAAAGCTCAGGAAAGCCAAAATGGGTGGAGAGTTGCCGTCTCCGGGATAATGGGATCCACTTCGTATGTTTTGAAGATTAAATTTTTCGTTTGAATCTTGTTATTAACCATAGTCTTGCGTGTTGGATAGTGCTTCTCATGCCTCAATTGATAGAACAGTGGAGAATGAAGTCTGCAGAAGGAATTGCAATTGGATTCATTTCTATTTGGTTTTTGGGCGATTTGTTCAATTTGATTGGGTCCATTTGGGCCGGCTTGTTGCCCGAAGTGGTCTTCCTTGCTGTATGGTTCTGTATTGCCGACGCAATGATGATTTTTTCTTACTTCTACTATTCAAAGATCTACCCAAAGTATCACTCGAAAAGTAGAAAGAGCTCAAGAACCCTCTCTGGGCCAGCTCGGAACGAGCAATCTCCTTTGGTCAGAAGACGCTCCTCTACTCTTACAAACATTGCTCTAGAGCCTCAAGAATATAGTCTCTTTACTCAGTATGTGCTTCCTATCTTGTTTGTGATATCTGCCGGGTGCTTGGGTTACTTTTTGTCTGGCAAGTCTTCCGACGATAACAACAACCCTGATGATGTTCCTTCGACTATTGCATGGGGCCCTCAGGTAGTCGGCTACCTTTCTGCTTTCCTTTACTTGGGAGCCAGAATCCCCCAAATTGTACAAAACCATAAAAGAAGATCCGTCGAGGGATTGAGTTTGTTGTTTTTTATGTTTTCCACTCTTGGAAATCTTACATATGCTGGCCAAATTTTGTTTTACAGAAGTGACTCAGACTACATTTTATTAAACCTTAGTTGGTTGTTGGGCTCTCTAGGCACCATTATCGAGGATTGTATCATTTTTCTCCAGTTTTTCTTGTACAGAGACTACTACAATGTTGTTAGCGAGTTGTAATACATATATTCAGGTATTTTTTGTTCGGTTTGTAGCGTTTGATGAGCATGCGAAGAAATCGTCCAATCTTTGATTATCGGTGTTAAAATCAAAATCAAGAAGATCTTCAAGGTCGGGCATAATATCCGTACTATACAAAAATAGATCTTGTGTTGACGGCATTTGCTGCGGACCTGGTGGTTTTTCAAAGACTCGGGATATCCTTCGCCTATCTGGTATTCGACTATTCATTTCTGAATCTCTTAGAACCGACGGGAATCCAAAGGACTGCAAGTCAGTTCGTGGAGCATTGAGTAAATCGCTGATTTGAGAAATTGATCCATTTCGTTCTGAAACCAGAGTTTGCCTCAGGGATGGCGCTTGATAGGGTGGCACATAACCATTAGTATAACTAGTTGTGTAACCATTTGCTTCAGGATTTGTTTGAAGTTGAGGTTGAAGTTGAGTTTGGGGTTGTGTTTGAGGTTGGGGTTGGAGTTGAGGTTGAAGTTGAGGCTGCTCAGGTGCTATGTAGTTGAAATGACCATCTTCCACTTTGACCTGCCTATCTTGAACAGAGTGAACCAGTTGAGTATTTGAGGTACCACTCACTGCCTCCTCAAGTTTAGTTGATTCATTGAGGTTTTGTGTTTGTATGTCATTTGCACGCGCTTTTCCAGAAGCAACAGGAGCCCCGAAAAACATAATTTCTTTTTCAGTGATTGAATTGAATAAGATCCAAAAATGATCTGTCTGAATGGACTTATACAAGTCAGGACTCGACATACTTCTTTCCACTATACTGGGACTGTCATGGTAGAAGTAGGACTTCAAAATTGAGTCGTCTTCCAACCTGATATGCGGCTCCTCCGCCATAGCTGCCGATAAATCAGCTAGTTGCAGATCCGTCCAATCAGCTGCAGTTTCCGCTACTAGATCCTTGTACGTCTCATATACGCTATTACTTTCAATGACATCGAGAGCGAAACTGTGTGTTTTTGAACACTTCCAGGCAAAGAAATACCGTTCACCAAGAAATTTACACATTTTGAGTTTCTTCTGCATCACGGTTCCATGTTTGCAAATCAACTCTTCAATTAGTAATTTTCTTTCAGGTGATGGATTTGAAGCTATCAAAGCACACTGCAACCTAACGTGTATACCACCAGAGGCCAAAGAACAGATATGAGCGTAAATCAGGATAACAGGGCTCATAACCAAAGTAAAAACGGGATCAAAATAATCATCGGACTTAATCAAAAGTTCTGGAGAGATCCATGACATCTCACAATATAAATTGAGAAGAACTTTTCGCAAGAAAAAAAAGCTGTGTGTACGATCTCCTTTTTTCAGGTAATAGACATGGAGAAAGTAATGAATGCTAGCTACGAACATCTTTATAAGCATTTGAGTTCGTAGCATTCCAGTCCCAAGGATCTTGGACCATCTGTCTTCTCTAGACCTTTCAATGATAGAACCCAGTGTTCCTAGTTTCTCATAAACAGACATCTCCAACGAGGCGAGGGCCTCAAGAACAGTTGTTACCTTATAGTTGCTTTTTAAATCTAAGTTGATGGAGATCAATTCATCTGCTGCGCGTAATGCATCATAAGTCTGACACATTGCCTGGATAGTCTTTTCCTCCAACTCCAAATCTTTGATATTTGAACCTTCAGCGGAGAAATGGGGCAAGGGAATATTGTAAGTGCCTGGAGTAATACATCTTGCGTTGTGGAAGACGAATACAGTGTGATAATCGATTTGAACAAGAGTGTACCAAATCTTACGTCGTAAATTTCTGTGCTTTTCCTCGCCCGGGAGGCCGCTAATGTTTTCAGGGTCTCTCTCTAAACTTAAAAAAGCGACCATCAGAGCCAAATGGCTTACACTACAGTCAGTATCACAGGAGTATAAAGCGGCATCATTCTCGAGAGCAAGCATTCGATAAATGGATTTTAACATGCTGGCTTGGATGTACAAAAAAGAAATTTTTCTTTTGTAACTTCCTTGGTAGATTAGTTCAAAGGCAAGCTCTACCGCACTTAAGGAAATGGGATAGTCTTTCATAGTAAACCCACCTATACGCGGAGAATTTAAAAGCTCGTCATTGTGACTTCTGATGTTGCTCAATTCTCCAAGATACGCCAACCGAGTCATAAGGAGAATTATACCAATGACAAGGTAATCTACTCTGGGGCCAGAATTAACCAGTAACAAGACATTCCCATTTTCTGAATAAGTGAAAAGTCGGTTGACCTGCTCAAAAATCCAAGCCTCATCGACAATAGGATACAATGGATACACTTTGGCGAAGAACCACTCTAAATAGGTGAAAAGAACGACTCTTTTCGGAAAAATAGAGCGTAAACTCTCATGTATATGATACTTCTCACCACATATACTGGAATAACAATATCCCATATCGTAACCGTAAGCGGTGATCTTGAGTTTTGCCGAGTTCGAATCCTCTGCAACGTTGCTTATGTACGTAGGCCCATAGTGCTCGGCCGTGCTTCGGAGGACGTTTGGGTCCCGAATTTTCAAGGTTTGGCGCAAAAAGCTTTTCATACGATCTCCGGTATAACTATATTTCCAGATAAGAGTGGTTCCGAGTTCTTGTTGAGACGCTTCATTGAACGCTATGGGCCTGGCAGACAGTCTAATGCCTCTATATGGAAGAGACCAGCTCTTATAAGGCTCCTTTTCGTTTACAGAACCATTAACAGACGAAGTATCCATATGTAAGTTTATCATATCGGCGGAACGCACAACAGGATTCACCCCAATTAAGTAATGCATTTCCTCCAACATGGTTGTATTGGCACCACAAGATCTTAGCAGGGGCGCCCTAACCACATATTCATTGACATAATTGACAGGTACTTCTGGCGGAGTATTATACTGAACAGGGCTGTCACTCAGACCATCATGCCGAGCTTTGGACTCATCAGGGTAAGACACTGTGCTCTTGGGACGAGTATTATATGTGCATTCGCTGAGACAATTGGCTCGAATGCATTGGTTACAAGGAGTCTTTCTGTCACATTTGGCCTTCTTGCGGCGACAACGAGCACACACAATTGTCATTCTTCTTCTTCTTTTTTTCTTTTCTGGTTCTACGGTCGAAGGTTCTGGGTGCTTATCCCCGAAAGTGTATAAGGTAGACGACATCGGATAATATTCCCAAAAGAGGAAAAAGGAAACGGTAACGGTGGAATGAAATCCTTAATTTCGAGTTTCTATATCGTGAATTACCTAACTTTCAATCGAAAATATCAGGAAGTCACATCTCCTACCTTCGACTTGACAGATAAATGGCCTTTCCTGCAGGATCAAATTTTCAAATATACAACTTCCCAAACGGGACGAAGACGAAAGGGGAGAATACAGCTGTGTCTTTTAACCTAAACTGGATTTATCTGTATATTCGCTTCTTTCGGAAAGTTTATACTAATGCGGAAAACCTATCACATCTTGCTTTTAAACATTCAGTCTCCCCTCGTGTATTCTGGGTCAAATGTCTTTGAACTTATTCAGTCATCCTTACAGGCATCCGAAAATAAGTTCCAACAAGGTCAGGAGTTCAAGGCATCGGGAACTGTGCCGTAAAGACTCGTAAATGCGGCATATAAGTCGGCAAATGACCTTTCTTGGTCTAGTTTAATTTTGTCTAGTTTAATTTTGTCTTGTTTAGGATCATTGTCTATTAGTTGCATATTTCTGTACATTAGCTAGATACCTATACACAAGCTACATACCCTTAAGCTGGTTGCATACTCCTGTTTGTATTATCAGTCGGAATGTATGATGAGTTAGGACATTAAATTCTCAATTACTAAACATTAATCTGAAAAGAAAACAATCTATAAAGGTGCTTGTTTCAGTGGGACACCGTGTACACTCTGGCTTCCCATGGAGACAAAGTTCCCTCTCTAAGTTTGGCCTGGTTAGTGAGAACCAAATCCAAATTTCCGTCAACCAACTTCTTAAACTCAATTTCCTCCAGGGTGAAGTTCAACACGACATATACAGTTTTTTCAGTGCCGGCCTTAATATAGGAAAAGACCTTTTCGTTGTCGAAGTCAAGGATCTCAAGTTCTCCGTAGATTAAGGCATTCTTTAACTCCTTTCTAATCTGTAGGGCCTTCTTGTAGTAGTTGTACAAAGAGTCAGGATCGTTAACTTGAGAAGCAGCGTTAATCTCTTTAAAATTATCATTGGTTCTCATCCATGGCTTGGCAGTAGAGAAGCCACCGTATTCAGAGTCGTCCCATTGAACAGGTGTTCTAGCATTGTCTCTAGCGACAAGGTTGATATTGTGCTTCAACTTTTTCATTTCCTCTGGGGTCTTTCCTTTGCCGAAGGTTTCCAAGTAGTTGATAGTAGCAATATCCAAATACTCGTCGAGATCCCATTCTTCGGGAACGTTGGTCATACCGATTTCTTGTCCTTGGTACAAGAAGAGGGTACCTGTCAAGGTAGTGAGCAAAGTGGCCAACAATTTACCACTTTTGAAACGAAACTCTGGCCTATCGTCTCCAAAACGGGAAATAGATCTGGCTTGATCGTGGTTTTCAATGAAAACAGTGGACCAGGCATCAGTTCCTTTGATGAAAGAACTCATGTTATCGGTAGCCTTTTTGAGATCAAACAAGTTGAAACCAACGAAGTCAAACTTGTCATTTGGAATAGAGCCCAAATCAACAAGATCGAACAAAAACATCATGTTCATTTCTCCTTCCTTTGCACTGACATATTTGAGTTGATCTTCTCTAGAGCATGCACCAACTTCTCCAACAGTCATGACATCATACTTGGAGGTGACTTGGGAGAACATTTCCTTGTGGAACTCGTGAATTCTTGGCCCTGAGTTGAAAACATGGCCACATGGTTGGATTTCTCTATCGGGGAAAACAATTGGGGCATTCTCGTAAGTGGGCACCTTGGAGTATATACCAGCGGTGTCAATTCTGAAACCATCAACACCCTTTTCGTACCAGAAAGTCAATGCAGATTTGTAAATGGCCTGTCTGGTTTCCTCGTTTTCCCAGTTCAAGTCTGGTTGAGTTTTGGCGAAGAGGTGAAGGTAGTATTCTTGAGAGCCCTCATCCCACTCCCAGGCACTTTGGGAAAAGATACTGGACCAATTGTTTGGAGGATGTCTATTACCATCCTCATCGTACTTTGGAGGCTGCCAAATGTACCAATTTCTCTTTGGACTATCCTTGGAGGATCTAGATTCCTTGAACCATTGGTGCTCAGAGGAGGTATGATTGATAACCAAATCCAAAATCAATTTCATTCCCCTCTTATGAACCTGTTCAATCAAATTGTCCATATCTTCCATGGTACCATATTTAGGGTAAACAGACTCATAATCGGAGATGTCATAACCCATATCATCCTGTGGAGAATCGTAAGCTGGAGATAACCAAATTACGTCAACTCCCAAATTCTTGACATAGTCCAAAGTAGAAATGATACCTGGAATATCACCAACACCATCTCCATTGGAGTCTTTGTAAGAAGCGGGCCAAATTTGGTAGACGGTCGCGTTTTTCCACCAGATTTCTTTCAGGGTGTGAGGCATTCTGATAACTATATGTGTTCTATTTTCTTGTGTGGGAAGCAAGTAGATAACTTAATGTAGTAGAGAAGGATAATAGAAATGGGGGAGTAAAATTGAGGGGTATTTATAATTTTTTGTTGAAGTCAACATAGGACCCCGCTTACCCCAGGATCTTTGCATGGCCTTGTACATTTGCGAGATCTGGGGAATTCAACGTTCGGTATTTTTGCGAAGTACGCAACCCAAGTGCACTATCTGTTAAGTGGTCTTGTCGAATGTGGTGCATATAGAGCGAGTAGTGCATCTAAGTCTTTGAATACAATAAACGAGATGAGGAAGACTTCCAAATGTAGTAATGTAACGCATGAGGATGATGAGGGTAAATTTCAAAAGTAGTAACCCAAAGCATAGGATGATGTGGGTCAAGTCTAATTGCATTATTGAGTTTATCAATTATTGAGTTACTAGATAATTGAGCTTTTAGATAATTGAAAGCGTAAATTATCGGGTGCTATTACTTTCTTTGATTACTTTGTTTGGATTACTTTGTTTAATTTTCTTTCTTGGATTACTCGGTGGCTGAGTAACTGAAAACGTCGGTTAGGTGAACGGAATTATTGAACAGCTAGAGGCCAGGTTTGTTTCATATAATAGTTTAACAAGAAGCATAAAGAACTTTGAAAAGAGTTCAAATTTTATACAAGTTTACATTACAATTGTCATGTCTGAAACGGAAATTCCGAGAGTCTGTATCGAAACGGGTTCCCTGGATAGGTACAAACTGTCAGAGCGTCAAATTGTGAAATCGTAAAACTGCGCAAAAAAGAAATTACCAAATCATAAAGCTTGAAGGCTTTCATCTAATAGAGTTTTTTATTTGTTTTTATCAACCTCAGCTTCGGAACATGCGGCTGTTACCCGATGTTACCGAAACAACAGAGTTAATAGTATTAACTTTGATGAAATAGGAGAATGTGACATGAATATGATTAAGAGGAATTCAACTATTCGATTAATACTGGCTTACGTGTAATAAGTTATAGTTTGTACGTTATAGTTTTAAGATGCTAGTTCACTGTTAGGTTTCAGTCTACAATCAATAGTTCATGCTGTCATACATTTATGCAAAGTAAAGAAAAGGCCCGCCTTTCCTCATATGTAGTTCCGTAACTTCACTTCATAAGTGCCCCCACTCTTCAACTTTAGCATCTTGTGTTGAATCATTACCTTTGCTAACTGATCCTCTGGTGTCCCGTTCACTATCATCGTCCATCGGTCTTCTCCATTGGCTTGGGAAACCACCAACGCCTTTAAGAAAGACACAGATCGAATAATGTTGTTATTGAAAGTTTCTTCATCGGCAAAATTGGTGTTTTCCCAATCCATCATGGCATGTAGCTTCACAACTACTCGCTGGAGGTGAATGTTAAGTGTCTCCTCGGTTTGTCTGGCGTTTTCACGTAATCGTCTGATTAGAGCAATTTTCTCATCAGTTTCTGTAATCAACCTTTGGACTCGTAACGAGTGCTTGTCTCTTTCGCTCTGTGTTTCTTCTTGTTGCTTAAGTCTTTGTAGAAGACAACCACTAGCATCTTTGTAGTCAGCTTCGACCGTCCGAAGCAATGCCATTTCAGCCTTAAGCAGTTTATTGTGGTCTTCCAAAAGTCTGGAAGTTTTATCGTGCTCCTTTACTGCCTTGGTGGTGACTATAGTCGCTGTTGCAATGCCAATCAGATCATCTTTGATGGCTACATAGGGAAGCTGTCTATACACTTCATGAAGTGCCAACAAATGGGCCTTCCGACTAGTTTCTTCAGACCATGCATTTTCTGTTTGGTGAAAATCCGTGGTTTCATTACATTCGTCTTTTTCATCTTTTGTTCGATCTACAGGTTGCTTCAATTTAGTGATGGCTTGTTTTGCTTGATGTATGAATTTGGTTGTCCGTTCAATATCGAGATGTAGTTTTTTCAAGTATGTTCTCTGAGCTTGCGATGTTAGGGGTTCTTTCAGATTCTGTTTACTATCTCGAAAGGCTCCGAGGAGAGCTTCAATGCGATTGGCTCTTGACATTCCGAGATCTTTTCCTATGTTGTTATTGGTTTGCAGTTTGTGGTTTGTGGGGAAATGGGTGCAAATAGTAATATTGAGATGCCTTGAAGTTGGTGATGTCCCAAATAGAAAAGAAAATACAGAGGATGGACTGATTTTTTTCGAAAAAATTAATTGAATTTTGGAAATGGAATAGTTTCTGAAGGTTTTTTATGGAAAACTTTTTATTCTTTCTTTATTTCTGATGGAACTATATCATTCTTGTTACATTCCTGGTCCATCTTATCCTGGATTCAGGGCTTCTGGCAGATAAGAGGTAAAAGATACAACACAGGATACGAAACACAAGATACAAAAAGTAAACAAAAATGTTGCCAAAATTGAAACGAAAGAAAATTACTTCAATGTGCCCCTTGTTACTTGAACGCAGGGTCGTTACTACTCTCTAAGCACTCTTTTATCCCGCATAACACCCGTACACCAGTATTTTCCACTTTACAGAGGTACCACCAAGTAGATCAATGGATCAAAGGACACCGTAACACCTAGACGTTCGAACAAATAGCCATGTCTCAAATTCCACAAGCTGCTTTGCAGAACCTCGACGAATCCTCAAGAAAAGACATTTTGCAATTCATCGAGTCGGAAAACTCAAAGTCCAAGGTCCAAATGTCCATCCACAACTTCACTGACATGTGCTTCAAGAAGTGTAACGAGAATGTTCCCATCACATCAAACACTTTAGCTCCGCACGAGGAAAAGTGTCTCACAAACTGTTTGAATAGATTTCTTGATACCAACATTAAGGTCGTTCAGGCTTTGCAAGCACAGAGATAGTTGTCTTCCCCATGTACATACCAATAAACAACTAAACCTTTTGAGATACCTTTCCAGCAGAGTTTTGGGATAATCTTTTGAAATTATTCAAAACATTGTCGACATCTATTTTGCAACCCTTTCACCTTTTGAAACCTTTTGGAATTCCTTTTGTGTTGCGTTTTGAAACCATAGAATATTTGAAATTTCTTTTGAAACATCTCTTGATCAAGAAAAGTAGTCACTTGTCTCCGGGCTCACTTTTGTTATTTGTTCAATATCGGCCCGGAGTTTTATTTTATGTTCTTCATCAAAAGCTGCAAGCGTGTTCATGAGCCCGACATTGGTACGTACCAAATCATGTGATTTCCTGGTACCGACTCTGTATTTAACGACCCTTTTTATGAAAACTGTCCATGCAGCCAAGAGATCGTATCTGTAGTTGAAAAGAAGCTCACACGAGCCGCCCTGTCTCTGTATAACTACAAGAAGTGTGACTCTTTGAAAATTGAGGGAAGCCTCGACCACCTGAGGTCCGTTTTCTGTATCTATGAGAAAGGGGTCCGTGATTATTCGACACAAAATGGAACTTAGGCGAGAGTAACATGCAAGAATAGCCGCTCCAATATAATCGGTAACTAACTCTGTTGAAAAACGTAATAAGTATTCCAACACTGAGTTGCTGGGGCCTTCTGCATGACCCATGATGTGAGAAACCAGGCCAAGAACATGGGTATCCAATAGTTCCAAATAGGGTAAATATTTTCGTTCTTGTTTCTTTCCTTCTAATTGAGACTCTTTGTTGTTGGTGGATTGTACCAGAGACTCCTCAAAATTAATCAACTGTACCATTGTTGGGTAAGCTGCTCTCATGAGCCGAAGTGATACGGTTCCTGGTGTTAGTCTTGGTAGCAAATTGAAGCAAGTCCGCACCTCTTCCTTGAAGAGCTTGAATAGACCCAGACTCTGCAACACAGCATGACTTCCTGAAGAGAGCAATTTCTGTATCAAATAGCAACCCTGGGTCCGGTAAGCAGGATCCAGATCATCAATTACATTCAACGCAAAGGCTGCCATGACTCCCATTGATGCTGGCGACGAGTCAAACTGAAGCCAGAAATAGACAGATCCAAGGGTATATAACAGTTCAGAATCCTTCCATATCTGTCGCTTATTTTCTTCTTCAGAGGTGGCCACTGAGTGGCCAAGGATGGGCCTTAACCCTCCATTTCGGGCAGCTCGAGGGTTCCTTTCTTTTGTAGTCTTCGGTGATGCCGTAAGTAGCTTGGGCTGAAGAGTATCAATTAGGTTTTGTAGGAGCGGTTCAACGACATCTTTCGGGAGTGACAATGCCTTCCGGGCCAAAAGTTCATTGCTCCATGGGGTATTCTCGTTGGCATATTGAGCTATTAGATTGAGTAGAAGGAGCTTCGTTTCTAGATCTTGGACATCGTTTGGAATCAGTAGAAGAGAAATGGCGTGATCCAACGACTCTAATTTACTCTCAGAATTGCCTGGTTCGAGCCAATTCCACATCTGTGGCTGTATCGATAGTGCTTTGATGCATTGATCTATATCAAGAGAGGTATGTTTATTTCCAGGCAAATCAACAGACATGTTTAATTTCAGTGCATCAGCAGATATTTTAAGGACCACTCAGATAATTTGCTACTTATGATTATCGGCCAATAGCGGTCTTTGTTTGTTTATTGTATATTGAACATATGTTGTACAAGATGCATTGACAGTCTGAGGTGGAGAATGTACCGACAACAGTAAGAGTACCAGATTTGAAATCAGAAGTAAAAGATATAACTTGAACGGCCAAATTTTGGTCTCTTTCAATTTATTTATTTCGGATTATTTTTGTTTTTTACTTTTTTTACAAATCATCTTGTTTCCAACTATCATGCATTTTTGCAACCACTTCTTGCACCCAAATCACCACAACCACAAACAAACAATAAACAATAAACACTCAATGTTACATTCCCGCCGCAATCTTTTCGACCAATGGCAGCGCTTGAAAAACTTTACATCCCGTACCAGAGCTTCTGAATTGATCAAATCGTCCCAGTTAACTATATCATCCCGATCATCCCGGTTAAGCATCAGATCCTACTCAAATGCTGTGGTGGTGTCGCCAGAAATCAAGCAAGCTCTTGCAGATAAGACGCCTGTAGTGGCACTTGAATCCACCATCATCACGCATGGATTTCCTTACCCTGCTAACTTGGAAATGGCACTTCAGGTCGAAAAGCGAATACGTCTGAATGGGTGCGTTCCCGCTACATGTGCGTTCATCAAGGGTGTTCCATACGTGGGTTTGACCAATGAACAAATACAATATTTGGCTCCAAAGTGCAGTGTAAATAAGGTGTCTAGAAGAGATATCGGGGTCACTATGGCTCAGGGTCTTGATGGAGGTACCACAATTGCTGGAACTATGATCCTAGCACAAAAGGCAGGCATTCAGGTTTTTGCCACCGGAGGATTGGGTGGTGTTCACCGTGATGGTCACGTAACCATGGACGTAAGTGCTGACTTGACAGAATTGGGCAGGACTCCGGTCGCTGTTGTATGTGCTGGGCCCAAACTGATCTTGGATATTCCTCGCACAATGGAGTATCTTGAGACTCAAGGTGTATTTGTAGGAACTTATATGGACCATGGAACCACGGCTCAGATTCCTGGCTTCTTTTTCCGGGACTCTGGGGTTATTTCTCCCTATACGTTTAGTGATTGGAAACAGATGGCTGCCATTATCCACAACCACAACAATGTCATGGGGCTCACTTCCGGGACGCTTGTCTGTGTTCCACCGCCCAAGGAATCTGCATTGTCTAGTGAATTTATTGATGATATTATTGAAAATGCTAACGAGGAAGCGTTTTCCAGAGGTATTTCAGGAAAGCAACTCACGCCCTTCTTGCTCCAGAAAATTGCAGCAGATACGAACGGCTTATCGGTCGCCTGTAACAAGGAGTTCGTGATCAATAATGCTGATGCCTCATGTAAAATTGCCCGTGAACTTATCGAACTTTCGAGCGAAAAACCAACGGTAAGCATGAACTAATTTCCTATTTTCCCTATCTCCGTACTAACATAACAGTCAATCCAACAACCCGAAATTCCAAACTTACGTGCTAATGAGGTATCCAAAGATGATATTACTTCTGCTTCGACAAGTGGAGACTTGGATCTGGCAATTGTTGATGAACCAATTTCAACTCTCTTCATTGGACTGGTAGCCCAAGATACAATTTGCTCAATTCATGGATCTATCAGTGATGGTGACTCTAACCCGGCCCGCATTGAATCTTCCATTGGAGGTGTTGGGTTCAATATCGCTTTGGCTCACCATTACTCTGTTCGGTCAAAGTCCTTACCAGTCAGGTCCCGTCTCCTCACAGCTGTTGGCAAAGATACCGTTGGACAGAGTATCATTGACCATATTTCCGACACTCAAATGGATGTAGATGGTATCAAGGTTGTTGACAAAGCCAAAACTGCCCAGTATGTGGCTACCCTAAAGCAAGATGGTTCCCTAGCCCTTGCAGCTGCTGATATGCTGATCATGGAAAGCACTGAATTTATCGATCACTTCAAACTGGAGATACAGAAGATAAAACCAAAGATCGTTGTCGTTGACTGCAATCTTTCGTTTCTGGGTCTCAATTCTGTTCTTCAGGCTGTGTCGTCCTTAGAAGAAGTCCCACGTCTTATTGTTGAACCCACGTCTGCACCAAAGCTGAGGTGTTTGGCTAAAGTTGATCCTTCCAACATAAAAGTGTTCCCACAAAATACTATTTCTCTCATCACTCCAACGGCTAATGAGCTAAGCAACATTCATGACTCCTTCAATGAGATGGGATTCTTTGATGATTTCGACTCTTGGTTCCCTCTTTTGGACCTGATAGGCATGAACTCGCTGTTTCTCAATCAAATGGAATCTTTAGCTCGGAAAAATGCTGTCATGCGTAAATTGTTAGAACAGGGTATTGTGCAACAGGCGATGAAGATCCTTCCGTATATTCCCAACATCTTGGTGAAACTAGGATCAGATGGATGTGTGTTTTTCTCTTTGAACACTAACATTAACGATTACAACTCTGTTCCTACAACTTCAGCTTTCAAGCCTTCTTTTACCTTGATTTCGCATGGAAAGGACCATGGCATGAATAAGACGCTTGGCGTCACAATGGAACATTTTGCTGTGCCTCCAGAAAACAGAAATATTTCAATTGTGAATGAAACAGGTGCTGGAGATACGCTTTTAGGGTATTTGACTTCTTCACTCAGTCAGAATGATTGGTTAACCAACGAAATTGTGCTGCTTGAGCAGGAATGGGGCAAATGGGAGGGCATTTACAAATCTCAAGTTGCTAGTGGTAAAACGCTACAATCTTCTGAATCCGTTAGTAAAGAAATCTTGAAGATGGAGTAGATATATCGGTCTAGTCTGTTATGAGCTTGAGCCAAAGACGCAAATACAGACACTGACACAAAGACAAGTATCGGAGATACATCAAGGTATTTTTGGAAAATGAAGAATTTCGTTGTCTGTTTTGAAATATCCTTTGAAACCTCTTTGTTTCAGCAGGTTTTGACGATTTTTCATGATTTTCAACATCCTCAACATTTTCAACATTTTGCAGCCACTCACTATCTGCACTCTCCACATATTCCGTACTATTGGCAATTCTCTCCAAAGTGATGTCTCTACATCATAATGTGGGGTCTCTTTAGCCGTTTCCAGGCACTCAAAAGCTCTGCTAGATTCGCTAGATCTGGTCCAGGTTTGGTTAAGTCCCGTTTGTTCAATTCCAGAATTCTCCCCGCCGTTTTTGCTACTGCCTCGGCTTCTCTTGTTCTAGGTGGGGCATTAATTGTGAATGACGCCAGCAACAGATCATTGGGCGGAATTGATGTTGACAGCGCCATCGACCCATTTGAGAAATCTTTGACCTCGAAGGAGTTGCCTTTTTTGGCCACTGATCACAAGCTTATCGCTTCTGGTGTAAGATCTGTAACGTTCCTTGGATTCAAGGTTTATGGAGTTGGGCTCTATATTTCTGCCAAAGATGAACCTAAATTGAAGTCCCTTGTAAAAGAACTGTTGAAGGCACATCCCGAAATGACCGTTCAATCGTTACTTGACGACAAAAAGCTTTCTCAAGAGCTCATCGACAAGATTTCCCAAGTGGTGCCATACGCTGTCAGGATTACAACTATACGTAACACTGACTTTGGCCACTTGAAAGATGGGCTTACGAAATCTCTTCTTGCCAGTCCAATGGCCAAAGAGCATCGTGAAGACGTTGCTAAAGGAATTGAACAATTGAGAGACGTATTCCTGGCATTCAGAGGTTCCTTTCCCAAGAATAGAAATTTATGGCTTGTTTCAGATACTCACAATATTCGTTTGCACAACACCATCAAGGTGATAGAAGATATGGGAATTTTGAGTGAAAGTATTCTTTCTCGTGTTTTTCTTGTGTCCTATTTAAGTAACCTTCAGCCTTTGAGTGAGCCATTGAGAAAGAACTTTGTGTCTTATGTGAACCAATTGATCAATTAGTTCAAATTCTGAAGATTCCTGAAAAATGTTTTGAGAACATTGAAAATTCTATGAAAATGCTGCGAGATCCTTTGAAAATCCTTTGAAATTATTGAAATATTCTTCAAGTTACGTTGTAAATAAACAAAATTAATAAAAGTATCATGTATTAGCTAAGGTCTATGAATTTTGATATAAGTTGATAATGGAGTAGAATACAAGACAGAAAGGGGTCATAAAGCGTTTACATAATAATGGACTCCTTCTCGACGTTGACACCGATGGACTTGTGAGGCAAGACCTTGGCACCGTTAACGTAGATCTCATTCTTGATCTCAACATCGTCACCCAAGACAGTACAGCCCTCGGTTCTAGCCCACTTACCGATGGTGGAGTTCCAACCAACAATGGTAGACTTAACCCAAGCGTGGTCCTTGACTTGAGAGTTGGCCAAAATGACGGATCTTTGGATTCTAGCACCGTCACCAATGACGACGTTAGGACCAATAACAACGTTAGGACCAATCAAAGCGTTAGGGTGAATCTTTGCAGAAGGGTCAACCAAGACGTTACCTTCTGGGTGAACGAATTTCTCGTTACACATCACCTCTGGCTTTCTCTTAGACAAAGAGGACAAGAAGAGACAAGAACCGGTCAAGAAGTCCTTTGGTTGACCAACATCCATCCAGTAACCCTCCAAGTCGAAGGAGTACAATTGCTTTTGCTCAACCAAGATTGGGAAGGTCTCCTTCTCGATGGAGGTTGGCTTCAACTCAATCAAGTCAAGAACAGATGGGTTCAAGATGTACATACCGGCGTTGATTCTGTTACCAACAAACTCAACTGGCTTCTCGACGAATCTGTCAATCAAGTCGGGGGTGTCTCTGTCGTGGACAATGACACCGTACTTGGATGGCTCGTCAACCTTGGTAGCGACAATTGTACCAACGGCACCGTGCTTCTTGTGGAACTCAACCAAAGCCTTGAATGGGTAGTCACAGATGACATCGGAGTTCAAGACGAAGAATGGGGAGTCGTCCTTCTTCAAAACACTCTCAGCGAGCTTCAAAGGACCAGCAGTTCCCAATGGCTCCTCCTCCTTGGAACAAGTGATGTTGATACCAAAACGGGCCTTGTATTCCTCCAACAAGTTTTCCATGACCTCGGCCTTGTAAGAAACAGCCAAGACAATGTCAGTGACACCAGCCTCAGCCAAAGCCTCGATTTGGTGGGTGATCATTGGTTGGTTACCGAACTCAACCATTGGTTTTGGGACAGTAAGGGTCAAAGGTCTCAAACGAGTACCGTAACCACCGACAAGAATAATAGCCTTCATTGTGTATTTATTGGGATGCTAGTGAGACAGAATGTATCTAAAAAGACTAACAAAGTGTTTCAAAGAAGAAAAGAAGAAAAAAGGCTGGCAGTGGTGCGCGTCCATAGACGCATTTATATAGCCACGGTGTTTTTTCAGTTCGGCGTAGACTGGCACAAAGTGCGTCGCGGAAGTTGGTGTTTCTGCAGGTTTTTGGGCGGATATCTGCAGGAACATATTTTAGAAAATGGTGTACGGGTGTTTTATCAAGCTGGCAACTTAGCCCACATGGGATTGAGAGTGTTTTAGAACGGAAGTTTGAATTGCGTTGAATTCTTCAATTATATTCTTCAATTATATTCTTCAATTATATTCTTCATTCTTTAGTTCTTTAGTTCTTTAATTATTTTTTAGTTCTTTAATTTTTCATTCTTTATTTCTTTAATTTTTCATCCTTTCAAAACTTTGCATTCTTTAGATTCTTTGAATTATCTTAAACTAAAATAGAATCTGGTTCTACTCCAGTTGAATCTGGTCACCTACTACAAACCAAAAGATCTCTGCTGGTAATATTTCATTCACGTTTGTTTACATTTCAACTTTAATTTTTATTTTCTGTTTTTTTTCTTTTTCTGTTTCCATTTTTTTTTGGTTCTGGTTCTGGTTGTTTTCTGTTTCTGGTTGTGTTTCTGGTCGTGTTTTAAAATCTGGTTTTGATACTGGTGTCTTGTTCTCTCTTTTACGTGGCCTTTCCTTTTGGGTCCAATTTTGTACGTATTCGTAGTAGTTGGGAAGACTATTCTGAATGCACAAAAGCGCCCTTTTGAGATTGACAGTTCCATATTTGTCATTTCTGTTTCATTTCCTTTTCTTGTTTGATATCTTTTTCTATTTAATTTTTTTTCTTTCTCTCTTTCTTTTCCTTGCTTTCGTTTCCTGTTTTTTATTCTTTTGTTTCCTTTATCTTTTCCTTCCACGTTTCCCTTCTTGGACAAATGTCCCTTTTCTTTTTACATTTTGCCGATCCTGCTTTGTTGACAAACTTGCAGATACAGCTACAGCTACAGCCGCATCTACAGGCCCTAATCGCATCGCGTCTGACTGTTTACAAACACAAGTCACGTTTCCTCTCCAGTAGCCGCTATCAATGATTTTTCAATTTTTCAAAAGCCAACTTCTTTAACCTGCGAAATCTCTTTCTCTGATGTACTGTTGGTCTTTTGAAATCCCGCTGTAAAATCCAAAGTGGCCTCGACCGGTTTCCTGCAGGAAGATACGGGCGAATACATTAAGGTATATGCTATTCTTGTGGTTTCCCAGCGCTTCAAACCTATACCATTATCTATTTTTTGTGACGTGGCTTTTCGATGAATTGACAACTTTTTTGGTGGCTGACTATTTTAAGTGTGAAATCAGAACCTTCACGGGTCTTCCCGGGTCTTCCCGGGTCTCCCAGACCTTCTCGGCCCATTGGGCTTCACTCTGTTCTCCCCTATTTCTATTTCAATGATCATGTCCAGAGACGATATCCAGGTATCTTCATAGGTGTTTGAATATTGGTACAACTTTTGAAAAGTTTCTCTTGTGTTTCTTATTAATATCTTTCATGTACTATTTTCTAATCCATTAAATTTTGTCGTTTTGTTTTGTTGTTTCTTCATCATTAACGATATCTCTAAGTTTATTAATTACAACAGCCTGTACAACGGTACAACGCTATTTACTGTCGTTGTCGTTGCTGCTATTGCCATGATAATTTTCTTTATCGTCATTGTCACATCTTTATCTTTATCATCATTTTCTATATCTTCGTCGTCATTTCTTCATTCTTATCTCCAAAACTTGGATTTATCGACTCCTTTTTTGTTATCTTATTTCTTTTTTTATCATCTTCTCTCTTTGTCGCAGTCTCCCCTCAATATTCTTTAATTAACCTTCCTTGCACCATTTAGGCGTTTTGACTCTATATATAACCCATGTTCAGCGGTTTAAATCATCGTTAAGGAGCTGATTCAAACCAACAAAAACAAACACTTGCATAGGTTGTGCAGCGTTGGTTCTGCAGCGCCAGTTGTGCAGCTTCGGTTCTATAGCGCCCGATCTATAGCACCCACTCTTTTAACTCACTATCTAATCCATATGACGTAAGAGGATTACTTTGTATACTTAGTATCATTGCCTATGTACAGTCGGATACAATCTAACAAAACCTATATTCTGTAATATCACTGGCTTATCAGAGTGAGGTTAAACTTTTTGCCAAACTTCGATATCATAATGCCTTTAAATACGAATTTTGCTTCTTGTGCAACCTCTTACCGATTTGCCTGCATCTTTTTCTATGAACTAGTTACTGTGTGATGACTCAAGAAACTAGGTAGATAAGCTTCAGTGATATGAAATGACATTACCTATAAGAACACTTCGAATACATATTTTAGGACATCTTTATTGTGTACATTCATGTTTTTCTTTTTTATCTGTACTTTTTTTTGTTACTTTTCTTTTTGGCTTTAGTTCTTTTTCTTCGTACATTAGCAGCCATAAATACATGGTGCTTTATCTTAAATAAAGTTAATTCCGAAACTGGTTCGGAAAATGCAAATCGTCATTGAAATTCGGTCAGTGAATAATGTCGTAACATCATATCAGTCTCGTGTCGTCATTGTCTTAATAGACGCCCAGCTAATTAAAGGAGGAATTCAGCAGTGTTGGACCATTGTGGACTGTTGTGGAAAACATTGGACAACATTAGGTAATTTGGAAAAAATCACTTATAGCGAAGAGATTCCTCTTTTGAGCCACATAAACCGCCACACAATCACCATACACAATATGCTGGCAACAAGACTCCCGCAGGTAATTTGAAAGTACTGGTCCAAACAACCGTTATTTCCACCAACATCAATGTCTGCAGAACATCTGTCCATTTTAATTCCATGCAAAATGGAAAAGAATATACTTCCAAGGGCCGGCGCAACCATGAATGAACCCCAGGTCGAGCCCATGATATCTACACCCCAAATGCTGGTGATTATAGTAGGATAGGTCGTGAACATTCCTCCGTATGAAGTGCCGTTTAAAACAGAGACTACGGTGAAATCCAAACCCAAATATGGACCAAGTTGTCCGATCGCTCCAACGAATCCCAAAGTAATTATAATCCATACCTTGGAGATAGGGTACTTTCTTTCCGAACTTGAGATCCAGTCAGCAGCAACTCCAATGAGAAGACGAATTGCCGTAGACAGTGCAGCGACCACAGACACCTGGTTCTCTAAATTTGCAACGTTGCCTGTGGTTGAGGCTATGATCAGGCCCAAGTTGTTTTGGAAGCTCTCCATTGGACCCACACAGAAAAAGAAAGAAATGATGAAAAGCCACGCAGATTTATCCTTTAAGAATGCAACGTACCTTCCATGGTGGTTGAGAGGCTCGATCATTGATCGTTGTGGAGTGAGAGCTTCATCTACAATACAATTGTCCTCAGAGTATTGCAAACTAGACCGTTCACTGGAGGACAAAAGAGGTTCCTCGTCTCCGAAAATGACCTTCTGTTCGATAGAAACAATGGAGTTGGACACAAAATTTAAAATTCCAATCAAGAAGTACAATACAGAGAAGAAACGAAATACTCGGTAAAGATCAAGATCCCCAGTGACCTTATGGAAGTACTTAAGTTTCAAAAGCTGGGCACCAATTAAGGATGAGAGTCCGTAGCAAGATACTGGTAAAGAAATAGCTAAACTCCGGTAGTCGGGGTATATCTTCGCACATGTAAGGAGACTGGAGAAGTACAATGAACTAGTAGCCAAGCCAATGAAGCAGAAACTGACAGCCATCGCAACTACACCCATGCTTGAAAGCAGCTTTGACGATCCATTTTCGACGACCAGAACAAGAGTGCAGTTGACAAAGTATGCGGGACAAAATGCCCAGATGGAAATGAGCGAAAGCAAAGCCGGCCCATGACAATCCGCCAAGTACCCCAAACCGGGTAAACACAAGTACATTCCAACCGCAGACAATGATACAATGAAGTTGATATCGGTGTATGACATACCCATCGATGTATGAAGGGCCAGGGCAAAGAGGGAGAAGAGCATAATTGAGCCCAGAGACAAGCAACTGAGGAGAGCAATAGCAAATGCCAAACGTTTTAGGTGTTTTAGATCATATCTGGAAGCCAAATAGTTTCGTATTTTGTGGGAGATCCGGTCAATAATGTGTTTCATTGTCAGTTCAATGGAGATGAATATTGGGGACGTTGAAGAACTTAAAGAAGGGTGTGTTACGCTGGGTTTTATGCGAGTTTTAGCGGGGTTTTTTCGGGGTTTTATCCGATATCTATCCGAAATCTATCCGAGCTCGATCTGTATTCTTATTGGCTATTTACTCTCGGTAAATGTGTTTGGGATCACCGAGAGAAGTATCGTGTTTGATTTGAGCTGATTGTACTTGGAAGAATGCAAGAATGCAAGAATGCAAAGTGGAGTCATCAGTACCAGCAACAAATATATGGACAACTATTCGATTGGAAATTTATTGGTTAAGGTTGTTTTTTAAAAAAATTTTACAATTTCATTTTTTGGCGGGGCATTTGTGTCTACTAGATCATTTACATCTTGGGTTCAGATAGTATATGAGTCAAGGTATAAGGAGTGAAAAAAACATTAATTTAGAAGATTTTTTTTAAAAAATACAATTTGGCAGGTTTTTAAAAGAAATGCAAATGCGTTGAGGAGAGTAAAGTTGTTCTCAAATGGGAGATATTGTTTAGTTCTTTTCTGCTATTGGTAGGTCATTATGGCACTCAAAACAATGGTGTTCATTTCCAATCACCTAAACTATTCATACATATTCCTTTCAACTCCGAAGTTCCGCACAAATAAATGCATCACATGTTGTTGCTATTCAACTCTAGAGCTCCCTTGTTGTTGCCATTTCATTGGTCAGCTCCTCTGTTCTTGTGATTCAACTCCTTGGCTCCACTATTCTCATAATTCCTCCATTTCTCAAACACCTATGGCAAGTAAGTCAAGAAACGGTCAATTTCTCCCTTGGATCCCAACCAAATACCAGATTTGTCGTGGATACCCTTAGGCAAAATATCCAAAATACGCTTACCCTTGTCATTAATGGCCGACCCACCAGCTTGTTCCATCAACATAGCCATTGGGAAGCATTCATACAAAATTCTCAACTTACCGTTCTTCAGCTTGGAGTCAGCAGGGTAAGCAAATATACCTCCGTACAACAAGGTTCTGTGAATATCAGCGACCATGGATCCAATATAACGGGCAGAGTATGGCTTTCCGCCCAACGACTCTTGAGGCTTCTTTAAATCCTCCACATACTTCTTGGTATGTTCTGGCCAGTAAAAAGAGTTACCTTCGTTAAGGGAGTAGATGGCTCTGGATTGAGGAATCTTCAAGTCTGGCAGGGTCAAGATGAACTCTCCTAATTGGGTGTCAAGAGTGAAACCATTGACCCCTCTTCCAGTAGTAATCATCAAGTGTGCAGAAGCACCATACATGGTGTAGCCTGCTGCAACCATTTCAGTACCCTTTCTCAACACGTCACGGATAGACCCAGTCAGATCATCCTTCAAACGATAAATACCAAAGATGGTACCGACAGAGACACCGGCATCAATGTTGGATGAACCATCAATTGGGTCGGTACAGACGGCATATCTACCACCTCCCTCAAATACAATGAGGTCTTCTTGCTCCTCAGAAACAAGAACCTTGACATTTCCAGACGACTTCATGGCATTGATAAAGATCTCATCTCCGATGACATCCAATTTCTTCTGTACATCTCCAGTAACGTTGGCAGTGCCCGAAATACCAATTAGGTTAACCAACTCGGCTCTTCTGATGTTGTGGGCAATGAACTTAAATGCAAATTGAAGACTGTTCAATAAGAGGGTCAATTCTCCAGTCGCCTTTGGTGCGTGTTTTTGTTGCTCTTCAAGAATGAAACGGGAGAGTGTAATAATATCAGTCTCGACCTTGAGTTGTTCAGATAATGATTGAGGCATTGTGACAGTAGATCGGAGTGGAGAACAGGAATAGTATCACTTGCGCAAGTGTGAAAACGGTTCAAAGGAATTATCTAAAGGTAGGATTATCCACGGTATAAATACAAAAAGAAAAAAACCGGAAGAGTAAGGTAATTATAACATTAAGTGCCGCAAGGGTTTATATATCTGGGGGCCGGGCCCGGAGGTTGTCTCCCGTAGTGAATGTGCATCTGGGGTATAGATGATGTGATGATGAGGCTGCAGGCTCCGTGGACCTCCGGGGTCGCTCGGGCTCGGGCGAATGGGTACGGCAAGTTTACACCGGAAAGGAGCCAACGGTTATCTTGATTCGGCTAATTTCGGGATTGGTCGGGCATACCTTTCTATTTTTTGTTTTTTCTTAGTTGTTTAGCACGATACTTTGAAACTCAATGGGTTAACGGATTTGCAACTTTCATTGTTCATGCATACAAGTGGGTTTTCTCTGATCGGTTATAGAGTGTGGGGAGAAGTGTCAAGAAGAAAGCACAAGTTGCCGAAGTTATCGAATATAACTGATTAGCAATTTTCGGTTTTAGCGTTTATGCTGATAATTCGGGCCAAATCGAAAATTTACTACGTTTCAAAAGGCAATTTCCTTGTTTCAAAAGCGGAAATCTCTCCATACACTTCTGAGATACGCTTTGGGGACACAGTCTCGGAGTTGCACTATCTATAGTCGGACTTAGGAACCTAAACTGGGTGGTACAATGATGCTCACAATTGTCAAAAGAAGATACCATTGCCGAAGGAAAAAAACCAAAGACTGTTGAATTTTAAGAATATTTTTATTTCATTTGATTTATTTCGATCAACTGATATTTTCTTGGTTCTTGATTATTCGGTCTGATATGAGTTATGGTTATCTTCTCTTGGGACAGATGTTCACTTAGGTCGACTTGTGGTTCCCTTTCTTTGGAAGACTACGATTTAGCTCTTTAAGCAAGTCGTATTCATCTCCCAAAATTGAACGTTTAATGGACGACAGTGGTTTGGTACTCCATGCTGATGAAGAGTCGAGAGATTGGTATATGCGATATTTATCACTAGTCTTGTCAAGTTTGGCCAGAGCAAACTCTTCCTGAAATTTTTTATTCAAAAAGGTAAGAACCTCGGTAGTATTGAAAGGTTGTATTGCTGATTGAATAGGGAGAGAATGTTTGGAAGCTGTTGATGGTTGTGCTTGTTGGGATGGTTGAGCTCGTTGACTCTGTTGAGCTCGTTGACTCTGTTGAGACCGCTGACTCTGTTGAGCTCGTTGACTCTGTTGAGACTGCTGACTCTGTTGAACTTGTTTTGGTTGTGCTGTTTGGACCATTAATGGTTTCATGTCTGAGCTTTTCCTCAGTAAACTAGCGGCCCAATCGGACATGACGAGATAGATTGTGTTATTGGTTCTTATTGTTCAATTGTGGATTGCCTGGACAAAAAACTTTGCTTTATGTATTAGAACGGGTTTGTCTGTAACAAGAGGTATATCTTTGGTGTGGAAACTGGGGGTGGTGTCTAAGACATGATAGATAATAGAGATGGAGTGGAAAGTCAAGGAATTTTTTGGTTGTAAGAAGTAGCCCCGGTTGAAATAATTATTCAACTGAGGAGTTATCATAATGATTTCTTTTCTTGATATTTTCGACTTTTTCATTAACTTCAGTGGTTGCTCGATGATTTAGGAAAAGACCACTAAGGTTGAATCAACAGGATTAAAAGGATTAAAAGAATGAAATAAAAAGAACGAAATAAAAAGAAATGAAGATGGAACTGGAACTGGAAGTTTTGCTTCAATAATTTTCACATTTCTTCCACAAGTGTTCTCTTGACCAGTATATGAACGAATTGCTACGAAAAAAAGCTTAATTTCAATAAAGAACCAATCATCTGAATTTTTCCTTCATTTCTTATTTATTAAATCCAAAATACGGAAACCACACTATGTTTATTGTCAATTCTGCTACCCTTCCTGTCTCTGTTTCTATCACCCAGTGTCACCTCTGCTTCGCTTCTACCCTAACGTCTAGATCTATCACTTCTGTCATAAAACTTATCAGGTACAAACATCGAGGACATACGATGCGTGACCAAAAAAAACTATATAAACAATACATAATCCCTTTCGCGAATTTAACTTTTCTCTTCACTTCTTTCTTTTTGCTCGTTCTCATTCTCGTTCTCGTTCGCTTTCGCCTACACAGTCTCGGTTACTGGCTGCAAAAGGACACACACCACTCAATTTCTAGCCGCCAGTCACTATTTGCATCATCGTCTACGAAAATATCAACTTCAACTTAGAAAAATATAAAGGATACTTTTTAAAATTGAATTACCCAGAATTCACCACATTCCTCCCCTTTCGTTTCCAAATTTACTAACTTCTTTGGCTTCTTTTGGGTCACGTGACCACCTTGCGAACACGTCGTAGGTCCTTCACTCCAAATTTCTCCACTCTTGAACATATTCTCTTTTCAACCACTCCAAAATGAGTTTCCGTGTGTTGGATTTAGTCAAGCCTTTTGAACCTTTGGTGCCTGAGGTCATTGCACCCCAACGTAAGGTTCCTTTCAACCAGAAGGTCATGTGGACTGGTGTCACTTTGTTGATCTTCCTTGTCATGTCTGAAATTCCACTTTATGGAATTATCTCCTCAGATGGTTCAGATCCATTGATATGGCTCAGAATGATGTTAGCTTCCAACAGAGGTACATTGATGGAGCTCGGAATTACCCCGATTGTGTCTGCCTCCATGGTTTTTCAATTGTTGCAAGGTACCAAATTGATCCACGTAGACATGTCCAAGAAGGAAGACAGAGAGCAATTTCAAACTGCTCAGAAACTTTTTGCCATGCTTTTAGCTGTGGGCCAAGCTACCGTCTATGTTTTGACTGGTATGTACGGTCCTCCAAGCTCTTTAGGTGCTGGTGTCTGTTTGTTGTTAGTGTTGCAATTAGTGTTTGCTGGTATCATTGTCATCTTATTAGACGAATTGTTGCAAAAGGGTTACGGTCTTGGTTCCGGTATTTCTTTGTTCACTGCTACCAACGTGTGTGAACAAGTCATGTGGAAGGCTTTCGCTCCAACCACGTCTGCTTCTTCTAAAGGTGCTGAGTTTGACGGTGCTGTTGTTGCTTTGTTTCACTTGTTGGGCTCTAGAAAGGACAAGAAGAGAGCTCTCTTGGAGGCCTTCTACAGACAAAACTTGCCTAACATGCTTCAAGTCTTGGCTACTATTTTTGTCTTCTTCGCCGTGGTTTACTTGCAAGGTTTCAGAGTCGAAATCCCCATCAAGTCCACCAGACAAAGAGGTCCTTACGCCATGTACCCAATCCGTTTGTTCTACACTTCCAACACCCCAATCATGTTACAGTCCGCCTTATCTTCTAACATTTTCCTCATTTCTCAAATGCTCTTCATGAAGTGGCCTAACAATGCTTTTGTCAAGATCTTGGGTTCTTGGGGTAGCAGAGGTGGCTCTTCCCAATTGTACGCTGTCAGTGGTTTGTCTTACTACATTCAACCTCCTACCTCCCTCGCAGAGGCCTTGGTTGACCCTATCAAGACTTTCGTGTACATCACTTTTGTCTTGGGTTCCTGTGCCGTTTTCTCCACCACCTGGATCGAGATCTCTGGTACTTCTCCAAGAGACGTTGCCAAACAATTCAAAGAACAAGGTTTAGTTATTGCTGGTCACAGAGACACCAGTGCTTATAAAGAATTAAAGAAGATCATCCCAACCGCTGCTGCCTTCGGTGGTGTGGCCATTGGTGCTTTGTCTGTCGTTAGTGACTTGATCGGTACTTTGGGAAGTGGTACTTCAATCTTGTTGAGTGTGACCACCATATACGGTTACTACGATTTGGCTGTCAAGGAGGGTGGATTTTCCAAGTCTATTGTCAGCGGTTATTCCGATGGCATTTAAATTGCGCATCTAGTGTAAACTAAAATGAAGTCTCCATAAAGAGAAAAGGCTTTGTACTTGTAAGTTTTTTTATAGCAATAGATAAAGAATCTCTTTCGATGATGTTAAACCATATAATATTGAAAATTATCTCCAGTAAATGCTATGAAACTCAAATTCTATGATTTCATTTTATTCCCAATCTTGGTATCATAGATAAATCAAAACCTTGATCCCTTAAAACTCTTGTTCGAGCTTCTCTCTTTAATGCATTAGTGAAAATGGAACAGTACTTCCAAATATGCAAATTCAATGCGTTGAACATATGATGAAGAACGGAAACTATGCTCCTGACGAACCAAACTTGGTCACCCAAGTCTCGTACTCCTTTAATCCTTCCTGTGATACGGAGGGACGCACATACTTCAAACTTTCAATGAAATCCCCAAGTTGTATGGGTCTTATGTCTTCTGTAGGTGTGCTAAGAAGATTATCGCCCAAGGATCTGAGTGGACCCATGGCACTATCCTTGGCCAAAAGTGTGATATCACTTCCACTGAAACCTTCTGTTAAGTTCATAAGGGTTTCAAAATCAAGTGTCAGGAGTGTATGGTTTTGAAGTTCAAGAAGCTTGGTGATCTGCTTCTTACGTGTCTCTCTTTCTGGCAAAGGAATGTAAACTCTCTTCGCAAACCGCCTTCTAGCTGCTTCATCTATGGCCCAAGGCATATTGGTAGCTCCTAGTATGAGGACTCTGCTGAGATCTTCAGCAGATTCTTTACCTGCAGCTGCCGAGGAGAGCTCTGACCACAGCACCAAGAACTCGTTCTTAATGCGCCGCATGCTGTCAGCTTCTCCCTCAGTTCTTTGGCCCAATATTGAGTCAATTTCGTCAATGAATACAATGGAGGGGCTCAATTTCCGGGCCAACAAAAAGAGAGCCTTCACTAACTTCTCGCTCTCTCCCAAGTACTTAGAAGTAAGTGACGAGGCACTAATTGAAAAGAATGTGGACTTAGACTCTGTAGCAACAGCACGCGCCAACATGGTCTTTCCGGTTCCTGGCGGTCCAAATAAGAGCATTCCTCTTGTTGGTTCACGTAAACCACGGAATAAATCAGGACGTAAGAATGGGTAGACTACAGCTTCTTTTAAGGAGTTCTTAGCAGACTCTAAACCAACTACATCATCCCAATTAACCGGATCACCACGGACGACAATGTCGTTGAGAATTTGGGTGGCAGCAGTCTCGTCAATTCCTTTGATGGATTTAATAAGTTCCGTTTGATCATCGGTGGATGTGCTATCATCTTTGCTCAGAGAAACTTCTCCATCCAGCGAGTCACAGATCTCATTAGCCGCATTGCTTCTAGTTTTCTGAGACTTGACTTTAGTTGACGAAGAAGTTAAAGTCAGTGAACCGGTTCCTGAAACTACTTGTCTTTTAACAACCCTAGGTTTCTGGCCAGCCAGACCTGAAGGTCTTTCCAAAGGTTTATAATTGTAAGAGATATTCAGCAGCTTGCCAAATGAAGAAGCTGTTTTAGCAACAGAAGAAGGTTTGGCAGTAGTGGGCTGGCTTCTAGTAGTAGAGCTCCTGTTGGCAGTAGCTTTCACGGAGTTTATACGAGATTCAGAGTTGCTTTTACTCTTGAGCATTAACTCTTGCACATTCATGGGCTTTGGCTTTGTGTAGGAGTACTTCTGATGACGATCATGTGTAGAGGGTGTTGACTTAGGAATATGAGCAGCGGGCAGTTTGGCCATATCAGGCATACCCAAGACAGTCGAATGTGTGGGTTTAATGGGTTCGTTGTAGGTTCTTTCGGGTATTCTTTTGGTTTCAGCATGATTTGAATCTACCCTTTTGGATCTTAAGTTGCGACTTTTTGGAGGAACAGGAGGTGCTTTTGCCTGGTACGGATGCAATTTGAGATTCTCTAAAGAAGTAGCCGCGTGGGACACGGACACAGTAGCGGTTTCATCTTGGAAGTAATTGCTTTCCAAATCGATCAAGTTAGACTCTGAGCCTGTTGAAGAAGAAGCTGAGCCTCCATTTGAAAGTCTTTCCCAGTTTCGAGTCAAGATCTCGTTCTGGTCAAAGTCAGCAAAAAGAGTGGGTTCAGGTTCCTTGGCAGGAGCAGGTACTTTCGCAGGGGCATTTTTCAGGATTCCCCATGAAATATTGGCAGCAGCCTGAACCATATCAGGTTTGGAAGTGGCAGGTTTAGCGGGAACATTGGATCGAAGCGTCCGTTGCATTGCCCGCTGTTGACCATTGTTAGTCAAGGTTCTATCCAGAGAAGAGCCATTTCTTAGAGATGGAATAGAAAACTTATGTGAGTTGCTTGAAGAGCTACTATTCTGTACGGGCGTTGGTCTATTTGGAGCCGCAAGTCCCCCATGGGTGCCATTTATTTCATTTAGTCGGACTTGAATTCGAGCAATTTGCTTCACATTCTCCTCCCGAATATCCTTGATCTGCAGAATCAATTCCATTTCATTATTTGAAGGCCGATTGCTTTGACTCTGATAGATCTCGAGCTTATACATGATCGACGTATGAAGCGCTTTACAGCCCTGTAAGGCATCTTCTAGAAGGCCTTTAGCCTCAAGATCGCTATTCTTGACCGAGGTGACACATATATCGATATAAATATCCTGTAGGTCCAGAAACGAAAGAGGGACGGGTTTTCGTCTCAGAAACATTGACGATCAGAAGAGTCACGAAGACGGTGTAGTAAGGTTCTGTTCTCTTTTTTAGTATGGTGAGAGACCCTTATGCCTGTTGGTTTTGTGTGCACCACTGTAAGGGTGTGAATGATTCAATAGATGCAATAGTCGGGGAAAAAAATTAATTAGCAATCAAAAGAATCTTTTCGGGATTAATTAATTTTGAAAAGAGGGGAATTTTATTGAATTTGGTGGACCTTTTACTGTACTTCTGGAGTACTACAGCCTGTAGTTAAAGATTGCTAAGTGTAGGTTAGGGACTATTGAGAGTATAGATAGTATAGGATCAAGTTCTACTTTTGTTACTATTAATGAGATTTTTTCTGAATGATGTTGATCTTGTTTTGAATTGTTTTCTTGTTTTGATTTCGTCTGTTTTAGTTTGTTTGTTTTTTTGTTGACTTTCTGTTGTCTCTTGTTGTATCTTCTTCCAGATGGACACTTGATATAAAAGCTTCTATGGGCTCATTATGAATCATTATATCCATTTAGTTTATGATCCAAATCGTCCAAAGAACATAACATGAATCAAAGATCTTTCAGACATATTTCAAAGATCTTTCAAACATGAATCAAAGATTATTCAAACATATTTCAAAGATTACTCAAACATTTCAGAGATTATTCAAACATATTTCAAAGATTATTCAAACATAATTCAAAGTTCATCATTCAAAGAACATGATTCATGATCCATATCCCTCAATTACTCCTACATTACCCTGGTATTCTCCAGCATCTCCAAAAATTCTACGTTATGCAACTTTCAAATTCAAAATCAGTAATTGCAAAATGTCGTGACATAACGGGACACCCCCAAGTTTCTAATCTCGGACATATTCTTTGTAGCCACTTTTATCTGACCAGACCTCTTAGACCACACAACACTGCCCGAGTCCTCCAGAGACAGATCCTGGCAAACACAAAAAATGCCTCCCTAAATGAATAGGCGAAACAGCTTCGTGCTTGCTTCAGCCGAAGCTAAGCGAAAAAGCTCTTGAAGGGTTAGACGAAGAGCACTCAATAAGTAATCCGGAGTTCAACTTTCTGGCCTTTCAAAGTTTGCGGCACCGATGCCCTTCCTTATATACCATTTATGTAAAGACCGGGTAACTCCTATGAGAAACCTACTAGCCCTTCAGTGAGTTCCTAAAAGAATAAACTTTAATCATAAAATTTCTATCCCCCTCTTTCCAATCGGGAAATTGAATTACTGCATTTGAACTATTTTCTTACAAATCTCTTTTCTTCTAACCATTCTGTAACTTCTCTCTTTGTCATGGATCAAATGGCTAAGAATACCTGGTTGACATGTTTGGTCAATTAATATTTGAATTTTTGTCAAACATTCCGAAGTTTATTGTTTTTTTTTTCTTCGATTTGCATTTTCGCAAAATATCTATTTTTTTTCTAACCAATGGATTTCTCACTCTTCTCCTACGCCTTATCAACTAAAACCCCACATAAACACCCTTAACGCTACAACTTCTTTGTTTCCAAAATGCCACAATTATACCCAAAAAGGGCTCTATATCTTGTTCTCGCCTGTTCTGCTGTATTCTTTTACCTCTTTGGGGAATCACAGGATGCATATAAGTTGGCCATGTACATGGTACAAGTGTTGTTATCCGTATTAAAGCAAATGGATAAGAGATTCCCAATTTTATCCGATACAGCATTAACTATAGGCGGTCTCTATATCTCGTGGAAGTTTGTAAAATTTGTGTTCTTGCTTTGGTATAGTTTAATTGTAAAGACTATCAAGTTGGTGTTTTTCTTGACCATTGCATTGATCGCTTTTGCAGTATACTTGAGAGGAGTCAGTATTCTTGTAAATCAAGACATTCCCTTCCTATATCAGGTATTTTTTCAAGCTTCCAATGACAAAACCGAAAATTATGGTCTCTTTTGGGGGGGTGTTGCCAACACGATGTCTTTTGTTCAGCAAAATGCTAAACGTTTGTGGGCCATCAACATGCTGCCAGGTGCTGATCCAGCGCTGAATTTCCAACAAAGATATGGCCATATCCTTGCGCCGGCAAAAAGCTATTTGATGAATCAGATCAATACATTCCAAGATTCCTTTCGGTCGTTTGCAATCGATGAAGGGGCCAAACCCGACGCTGTAGACAACTTCCTTTCTTCTTTGGGTAGATCCAGCAAATACTTTGGTTTTAATTGATTAAAACGATTAAGGCCCCACGGTATTAAACAATGATTTGCGTTCAGTTTCTATAAAAATACGTTTACGTCTCCCGCTATTAAACCTTATCAACAATTTCGATCTCAGGCTCCTTTACCTCATCGACACACTGAAGGCCATTATCTTTAACCACAAAACAAGTCATAAAACAAAGAACGAGTGCTGGAACAAGGAAGTAGAAGGAGTTGCGAATGGACTTCATGTAAATTTCATGCAAAGTAACGACCTGAGTGCTGCTGAGAGCTTCTAGATTCGGTATCATGAAAATGTGGGCTTTGACGCTCTCTAGAAATGAGTCTGGAAATGTTTGCGCAGCCATTTCTGTCTTAATTTCTGTGTTAAGAGAATTTGTAACAATAAGTGACGCAATGGTGATACCGAACGCTCCTCCAAATGATCTCAAGACATTTCTGAAGCCAATTATTACAGCTCTTTGAGACTTCTTGCAATTAGCCTGAATTGCAACGATACTGGGCTGAAAAATGAATCCAGCTCCTGTACCGATAAGACACAAAGTCCCTGTGATATATGCCACACTTGTGTCAAGACCCCATTTCCATGTCATTCCGACGCCAGTTATCCACGTAACATAGCCGAATGCAATAATGTAAATGTATTGTCCCATTAGCGACATTAGAGTACCTGCTATGGTTGACATTACTGATTGGGTCATTAATAATGGAATGAAAAGGACTGCGGAGCGCATGGCCGAATCTCCTCTCACAATTTGAAAGTAATACGGCATAATGAAGAAGAAACCATAGTATGCGGCCCCGAAAAGGAAGTTTGACACCAACAAAATGCTAAGGGTGGCATTCTTCATCGCCTTAAGTGGAATCATAGGAAGCTCTGGTACTCTTAGCTCATAAATTGTGAACATCACTAGGCAGACTCCTCCTACCACAAACATCACTATGACTAAAGTACTGTCCCACGGAAATGTGGAGCCTCCGCCACTAAGTGGTACAAGAACTAGTGTGAGTCCAGCACAACTGAGAAACAAGCCGCCATAATCAATTTTCATTAACTTCTGTTTGTTGGATAAGATTGATTTGGCCTCCGTCTTTGGTTTATCCTTGACGAAAATAATGACAATGACAAACATCAATGCGATAATGCCTGGGAAGATTCGATAGAAATTTCGCCAGGTTGACCTCTCAACGAGTGATCCCATGACTAACGGGCCGACCACGTTACCCAAACCAACACTTGTTCCAAGTATTCCCTGGAACTTTCCTCTTTCTTTCAATGTTACTGAATCACTAGCAATAACCATTGTTAATGATTGGACTCCGCCTGCTCCTATACCGGCGAGAGCCCTAAAAACGTAGAACTCGGGTCCACTTTCGGCGAACCCACATAGTAAGTTGGCCACGAAGAGGATGATTATCGAGATCAAAAGAACACTTTTGCGTCCGTATATGTCAGATAGGCGTCCATATAACACCTGACAGACTGTGTTGGCCAAAAGGGAAGCTGTACCGGCCCAATTGATGCTATTCGCGGCGTTGAGATCCTTGGCTATTATTGGGAGGGCAATCGTGACACTTGATTGATCACAGAAAGATACAAACAAACTGCCCGATAAAGCAGAGAAACATATTATGAGATCCCTTTTCAGAAGGATATTATCGTGTGCTTTGGCTAATTTATCTTCAAGTTTAGTCGATTTCCGACTCAAAGATTTCTCTGAAGCCAGATAGCTTGGTGTCAATCTACAAGCATCCCCTTTGAATTCTTGGTTATGGGACCCAAACTCCTTGACTTCCAAATTATTGCATGTTTCTGGGTTCAGCGAAAATGAAGATAATGAAATACTATTGTCAGACTTCTCTTCATCCTCTTGGATGTCTTTTCCATCCTTCTTGAGGTCTTCTCGATGATAAGGTGGTGGTGTGTTATTCATGCAGAAGTATGTAGATTTATCTGAAGATTTGATAAAGAAATCAATAATCTAACTAAGAAGCAAAATTTGGATTTGCGAATTTTATCATTTGTGAATGTGTGGCACTTAAATGTGATGTTTTATCTTGCGGCATCGTGATGAGGCTCGGACTTCTTGCTCGGACATCAGTTTCGGGGTTCGGTGCTCGGTGCTCGGGGTTATTTGGTTATTTTCCGAGGGTCAGACAAACTGCGTAGTGAGAAAGCGGGATAGCCACTACTGTGGCTGTAGCTTTGATGTCTGTGATTTAATTCAAGAAAGTTGGAATATTCAGCTGTAGTTGTTTCAAGAAAATTAAAATTCTGACTGGATTGATTGCATAAGCAAGATTGTTTGTTTCATTTAAAAAAGATCTATTGGAATCTACTTTACGGTGGAGAAGAGCAACTCTATCGAGTATGCGAATGCGATGGGCTAGCCTGGAACCAGCATGAGAATCAGGTTTGTGATTCAAAATGTTAATTCGTTTTGTGATTGTTTCCAATCTGCTATAACATGTGCTTATTGAAATTTCTGTCAAATGGATTCTGTTCTTTGACGTCAACCACAGCAACTCGGCCGAGATGGCTGAGCGCTCATCTCAAACCCTGTGCAAGTGCAACCAAGCACTTGCAAAAATGAATCTCATTTCTAAAACTATAGAAACGTTAAAATGATAGAAATGACAGAAATGATAGAAATGGGATTTCTTGGTCGCTTTTCCATTGAGAACTGCAAGTCTGTTCAATCCCAAACCCATTACCTGTCTATTAATAGCGCAATAAGTCTGACACCCTAAAGGTGATACCTTAAAACACCCCAGGTTCCAACGCCAACACCAATTCACCAACTAAACCCCCATAATGGTCCACGAAACGACATACTATGATATTCTTGGAGTAGAGGCGACAGCCACTGAAATTGAGTTGAAAAAGGCTTACCGGAAGCAGGCAATCAAGCTCCATCCTGATAAGAACGGAGATGATCCAGAAGCCTCCGCCAAGTTTCAGGCGCTAGGTGAAGCATACAGTGTGTTGCAAAATAAAGATTTGAGAGCTTTATATGATGAAGTCGGAATAGAAGGAATGAAGAACAAGGGAATGGGCGAGCAAGCGGAGAGCTTCGATGTGAATGACTTTTTCAAGATGGTGTTTGGTGGAGATGGTTTCAACAATTGGATTGGAGAACTTGCCATGTTGAAGGAAATCACTAAAACTGCCGAGGTCTTGGAAAGTGACAATCTTTCAGGCGATTCCAAGGAAGATTCTGCTCTGTCTCAAGGACAAGCACAAGCATTGGAAAACGGAGACAAGACTGTGACCGATTTCAACAAATCTAAAAGCGCAACATCAAAGGAGAAGCAGGAAAAGCTTCACGCCTTGCAAGAGGAATCCAAGAAGATTGCAGAGAAGCGTGTTGCCGAGCTTTCTGCCACTCTAATCGAAAGAATCAACGAGTATCAAAGTGCCACGACCCCAGACTCGTTAGAACGTTTCACGTTGCAACTTAGGAGAGAACTTGAAGAATTGAAGCTTGAATCTTTTGGAATTCAACTTGTTCATTTGATCGGCAAAACCTACGTTTCTCAGGCAAATGCAACCATCCTGGCGTTACATACATTTGGCGTTTCTAAACTCATCACTTCCACCAAGAGAAAAACTGAAAGAGTTAAGGGTGGGTTCCTGATTCTCAAGACAGCCATTGATGCACAAGTAAAAGCCGAGGAAATTATGAAGAGTGGTGTTTTTGATGAGGATAAAGAGAACGAATTGACCCAAGAGGACCTTATATATCAGGCCGAAGCTGAGAGAATTATTACCGGTAAGTTTTTAGCCACTGCTTGGGCGTCTACAAAGTTTGAGGTAGGTGGAATCCTTAACAAAGTGACTCACAAAGTCCTCCATGATAAGGCATTGTCAAGGAAGGAGAAATTGGCTCGTGCAAATGCTCTTCAATTCATCGGAAAGGAAATGTTGGCCACAAAACGTACAAAAGAAGAAGAAGAGGAAGATCAAATTTTTGAAGAAATGATGGCCGATGCCAACAGGAAGAAACGAACCCCTCTTCATTCTCATAAGGTTGCAACTTGAGCTTGAAGACTCAACCATTAATTAGAATAGTAATGCATTTGGTTAACTATGCACCAAGCTCTCAAATCTACAATATTTTCAAGGAAAGCTTTAATGCAAAAGACGAAAAAATAAAAATAAAAATCAGAAAGAAGAAGAATTTGGTGCCTCATTTGCCATACCCAATAAAGGAAACTGGGTCTTCTGTGGTCCTGCACTCAGTCCTCCCACCCCGACCGTTACATTAATCATCCATCTTGGTCTTCACCAACAACGATTGGATATCTACACCTTGCAGTATGGCTCCAACTTCCAAGCAGGTGCTCCTGTTGTACAAAAGAATTTTGTCGAAAGCTTCCAAGTTTGACAATTACAACTTCCGGGAGTACTTTGTGCGTAAAGCACAGCATGACTTCAAAAAGAATATGAATGTAGTGGATGAAAATCAAATTACCAGGCTCTATAACGAAGGTATTGACAATTTGGCTCTTTTGAATCGTCAATCTGCAATTTCGCAGATGTTTACTTTTGAGAAGCTTGTTGTGGAGCCTTTGAAGAAGCACCAATAGGAAGGGAATGTTAATGGTTTAAGGGGGCAATATGGTGACTAACGGGTTTCCCATAATGTTTTTGTTCAATATTATGGCTTTTTTCGATATGAATTCGAAAGACTTTGTTCGATGTATTGAATTTGCTCGAAATATTGTTTTGTTTCAGGGAACTATATATATGTTGAGAGGCTTCAGATGAACTCAACTGGGCTAGACAGTTCTTTTCCTTTTTCATGGCTCTTTCTTTTTCACGGCGAACCTTTTTATCACAGATCCATAATTATGAAAGATTCTTCAATTATGACGAAAAATATCAATAATGAAGCCAATGTTCAGTAATTCCGCTTCTACAATGGCCACTGTATCATAGCTTTGACAAATAGGGATGTTGGCTACCTTGAACGCAGACGCTTTAAGAATATATAAACACAAATCAAGGAATCTTGGTTGAAAGATATCAGTAAATCAAAGACTATTATCGCTTAAGCAGGTCACTTTTTTTATACGATTCTAGGTGCTGTAACAGTAACTGAACAATACGTACATCAATCCTAACACTAAAGGCAGAAAAACATATCAAGATATGTCTCCTGTTACATACACTATTGTTTTATTATTTTGACTTTACGTTTTTGGATTAAACTCGCTTTGTGATTTTCAGAAGTGTTTTTTGTTTTTTTGAATTGTCGTGTTTAGTGTATTCTACATGAAAATACAAATACTACTTCCTCCTATTCTGAAATATCTCTTTGAGCACCATTTTTATTGTTTTATCAAACACATTTTTTTTAATCAAACACATTTCATTTTTTATGAAACAAATTCAAGAATTAAAATGAAATTCTTAGCGACTTGGTCTAAGTTTAATTGCACTATTTGTTTTGAATGAGCTCAAATATAAACATTAGGCATAATCTAGAATTTATATTAGAAGGATATAATGTCATTTTAATATTAAGTTTCGAAAGAGGTCAGTTGTCAACGTGAGGCATAATTTTGCAACCAACTGTAATGTTTTTTTTCAGGTTATAACTTACAAGATGTAGACAAAAGGAATAGCAGCAAAAAGAGCGAAAGCAGCACCACTCCGGTCAACACCATTGATGAGAGAAGTAACGGACCTTGATGGCGAAGCAGGTGCTGTTGATGAAGTAACAACAGTAGCAGAAGTAGCTGGTGTAGTAGCTGGTGTAGTAACAATAGTAGTAATAGCAGTAACAGTTGTAGTACTTGTTGAAGTGACAGAAGTGGTAAGAGCAGAACTCTTGGGTTTATGAACCTTGGTTTTTGTTTCAACAGGGATGCAAATGACCACACAAGTGGCTGTTTCACAGAAAGTAATGGTGTTAACATCTTGTTTGACAGTAGAAGTGGAAATTACACAGGCATTGTCAGCACAAGATGTGATGGTGACAACGGTTGTGGAAGGAGCAGTAGGCAATGGACACCATGTAGTGTAAATTGTGCTAACTCCCCCGGTGACACAAGTAGTAGGACCCCAAGTAGCAGCGGCAGGGGTTTCAACACATTTATGATCGTCACAAGAAGTAATAGTCACAATAGTGGTGGTAGCAGAGGTAATCGTAGTCACAGAACCACCAGCCGAAGAAGCACCAGTTGAAGCAGAACTAGTGGTGGTAGCAGAGGTAATCGTAGTCACAGAACCACCAGCCGAAGAAGCACCAGTTGAAGCAGAACTAGTGGTGGTAGCAGAGGTAATCGTAGTCACAGAACCACCAGCCGAAGAAGCACCAGTAGAAACAGAACTAGTGGTGGTCGATGATGTATAATAAGAGATACCAGCGTCTGCCAAAATCTGCAATGCTATGGAATCAGGCATGGGTTGTGTAGCATAGAGATTGTATCCGTAAGCAAAAGAGACAGGAGAGGCAAGGAGAGCCTCGGTGAATGCTTCCTGAGAAGAAAAGAAATCTCTAGCATTCAAGTCTACTTCGGATCTCTTAGTCGTGGAATTGCTCAGACCTGCAAGAGAGACCTGTGACAAAGGAGCAGATTGTCCTGAGATGGCAGAAACTGGTACCTTGATCATTCTTCCTTCGTGCTCAAAGTCATTGTAGAATTTTTGACCATTTACTTCATAGAAATAAGCAACTCCATTATAGTCACCTCCGACTTGAAAGTTGAAAATGATTGGAAGAGTATCTCCAAGTTTGATATCACAGGAACCCGTTCCAGGACGTGCAATTTGATTTGCAACACCGTTAAGATAACAGACAATGAGATCTGCCAGAGCTACAGACAAGAGAGAGAGACAAGCGAGAGAAGAGAGTTTCATTTTATAGGGAATGGATGTCTTGAAAAGAAATGAATTTAGAAAATCCCAAGGGTTCTGGGGCCTTTATTTATACATTTTTGTTTTGTTCTTGGTGACATGCGTGACGGTCCTTTGTTTCCTTTGGAACTTTATTCTTGCATGATCTTTCCCCTCTGTTTATTTGTTTAATTAAGGTTGAGAAATCCGTTGTAGAGTGTGGAGTAATTACCCATTTATGCTACTCGTTGTTTCTAGACGGTATATAAGCACGCCAAACAGTATTTACAAACAAAATGACGCGTATTGCCGCCAGACGCCTTTCATACAGTAGTAGAAAATTTATCAACAGGCCATTATTAAGAGAGATGTTATGTTGTAATCCAGTTGTTTTGCGACTACAAGAGTTGAAATTTCCTATTTAATTGAAATGAAGGACATTGTGAAAGAAAATAATTACCGTGTTGTTTGTGAATGCAGTCCTGGAAGAGAATTTCTTGTGACCTCAGAAAGATGGTCTTTCGCATTATCGGCGAAGTACTGATTTTTCCTGATTTGTCAATAGATTCGATTCATAAGATTATTGATTTAAACAGAAACATGGAACAAAATCAGTCAAGATACGGTAAATGGGGCAAATTTAGGAACTTACATCAAAGAGCAGATGAAAAGAAAAACAATAAAGCGCCGTGGCGCAGTGGAAGCGCGCAGGGCTCATAACCCTGATGTCCCCGGATCGAAACCGGGCGGCGCTATTATTTTTTAATTATGGTCCAAGTTAATTAGACAGATTTATTCAATAACTTTAATTTTTTCTGGAAAAGTTTGGTTATCAAACTTTTGTAAAGTTTTGGGACTTTTCTCATATCTGAAGGCTACACTCCTCGTTCTGTTCCTTCAGTATTGAATACTCTACTACCTTCCATCAAGTGATGGGTTGATAAGCATGCATATAGTACTAACCTAGGAATTGAATAAAATTCATCAATCTGACTTTGCAGCCATTTTGAAAATATCAAAAAAATTCAAAATCATCTCCATACGTTACTAGACTAAAAAGAAATTTTATTGGAATGAAACTCCATATCGTTTCCTCAACTCCCATTCGCATCCCATTTAAGTATCCCCCCACGTGCAACCAATGATATCCTGCAGACAACACACATCTCAAACTGTGCTATTAGTGAAATATATATTTGTTTCCTAACGAAAAAGAAAAAAAAACAACCTTTACCATGGTAGTACAACTGGATCTTAATCTCAATAAGCCCTTGGAAGCCAGCACCGAATCCAAAATCAACCGTGTCCCCTTGAGTCCATCTTTGGCTACTCTGGCTTTGACTCTCCATGGTGACTACTATCGTCAACTACAAAGTAAGTGCAACAGCAGAATTGTCAGAGATCCTCTGTTACTGTTGGTGTTGTTGACGCTTTTTGTCTCCTTTACTGCTTATCTCTATGCTGACCTATATGAGGTTTCTGACTCTTTCGGCGAGTTCTTCCACTTAGCATGGCAAAATAAGTTCAAGATGACAAATTACTTCCCTGCTCTCATTATTGTAGCTGGTATTGTTGGACTCACTGTTTCATCCATCACCGACGAGTTTCGCACCATTAGTGACTTGTTCAACACAGATGCGTACATGGCCCAGGTTTTCCGTTTCCCTTTACGTATCTATGCCAACGCAACTGAGGCCGAAATGGAGATGCCATTGGTTACCCTGGGATCCCAAAGCACCGACCTTGTTGTTTACCGGGGCTCGCCAATTGCAATTGTTACTGTTGTTCCTGACCCCGAGAAGTCTGATTCCCTGACCTTCTATGCTAAGATTACTGGTCTTCATGTCAGAAAAGTTTATTCTAAAGCTGGTTTGGAGACTGAACTTTTGGGATATGCTCAAGAGAAAGCCCGTGAGCTCTGCATTAGATACGCCAAGGACAACAATTTGAACAGCAAGAAGTTGAAAATAGTGCTCGTTGCTGAGGCATACTCTTTTGACAACGTTCTTCCAAAGTTGTATTTGCAAAATGATTTCAAACTTGTCAAGTCCTCCTATAAAATCAACGCCTTTGAAAAGGAAGAGAAGAACGATAAAGTGTTCCTGATTATTCCATTGCTGATTCTCTACAAGCACTTTGCCATCCAGAGATTCACCTACGAGCAAGAGCTCAAGAACTAAGTTTGAGCTGTTGCAAAAAATGGACATAAAGTCATGTATCCAGCCATACTGTAATATAGCCCTTTCCTCAATAAAATTATAGACGTAAAGTGTAACGTTTGGGCCTGTTGAAGTAGCCAAGCGGCCATGGAAGTCTCTTCATACATAAGTGGTAATGAGACAATTGCCGCCTTTATTTATATTTTCCGAGTTTGGCCGGGGATTTTCTAAGTGGAATTCGTTTTGAGAAATTTGCCTTGTAATGGTTCAAATTCATCAAATGGGCAAAGCCACATTTGGTCTTGCACGGCTAGATTTACGCCCCATTGAAAAGCGCTTATACCTACTAACCCATACACAGTTTCCAGCTGTGAAATTCTTTGACTGACGATATTTCTACTCTCAAAGCATTCTGATTTGTTTTTTTCTGAAGTCTTTTTCTTTTCAAAGCTAAGTTTTTAATTTTTTTCTTTCTCTCATTTCATACCCTGTAACCGTTAGGAATCAATACCCACAGGTTTTCTTCCTAATCGGGAGTTAAATACGGTGGGTGCAAAATTTCCTGCAGGAGACTGTTGAGTCTAAAGCAAAGAGGCACATTTACAGTGGCTTATGTTGGATGAAGAGGGACCGAGAGAAAGAAATAGCCTAAACACCAATGAAAACCTCCGTTTGTATCGAAATCGAAACATCTTAAACTACTTAAAACCGGTGCATGCTGTCAATTGCTCAGAACGTAATTACGAGCTAATATCATTGTATACACACCGAATCATAACCGTTAGCATGTTGTCACTTTACCATGGCATCTCAGAAGCTTGAGCAGAGACAAGTAGAAAGAAGCAGTAACAAGCCGAATCAGGCCATTGTTTTCAATTTTTATTCCATTTTCCACTTAAGAAACAAGAAGAGAATAGAATCCCAGTATATTTCTTTTACTTAACTTTCCAATATATTCACAAGATCCTTTCTTATGTTGTACCTTAGCCTGTACTTAGCTTGCTGGCCGATCAAATCATCATGGCCCGAGTGAGTGAGTGGTGAAGCAATGACACAAGGAACAAGTGCATTGAAAGAAACATGTGGAGGCAAAGGGATCAAAAAACATATAAATACCATTAACCCCCACCCGAAAGCAAAATTATTTTTCGCACTACTTTTTCTTTCTCGCCTGCAAAAGTTCAAATATCCCTTGATTCTCCGTAGTATCGTTGCCCTGCCATGTCTCAATAAGCCCAGTTTCGCACTCCCCCACCTGTAAATTTGTTTTTACCGCCCGGCCCTTTGTCTCCTGCCTGGCGCTATACACCACCATCATATCTTTTTCCCACTTTCTTCTCTTCGCCTGCCACTAACAATATTCCTCAAGATTGTGGAATCCCGAAGATTTATACCACTTGATTCCACCACTGTTTCCTTTTGATAACTTATCCTTTCTACTGTTTTTTTTTGGTAAATCACTGTTCCCATTACTCCTGCCACTCCTACTGCTGTGTCTACAGTGACTACAGTCTCTAGACATCATGCTGTCAATCCACACATTACATCCAGCACCGGCAGCACCAGCCCTAGCGGTCAAGTTGAATGCTGATGTTCTTCAGATGCTTCTAAGTTCTCAAGATTCCTCCTTTCGCCCGAAGTTGGTGGTGAAAAATGGCCTCTATGTATGTATTTTACCTTCCCTATAGTATAGTATCTTCACTACACCACTGGCCTTAGAAAAAATGAGCTGCGACATACAATGATGAAATTTTTTTGTTGGAAAAAATTCAATTTCTTTCGCAGGTACCATTAATAAGCTCAATTGCTTCTCTTCCAATTCCATACTAACTTCAGCTGATCCACCTCAATCCATCTGTGGTCTACCCATGCTCCGTCTCCCAAGAAACTCTACGATTTGACATCTACTCCCCCCAATCCCAAAATAACGATTACCTATTTACTGGTACGGTTTTGAACCGTCTAAATGTTATCTCTGATCCAAAACTTATAAAAGATTTCTCCAAATCTGCTGCCTCTTCGGCGCCAGCTTTGCTGCCGACAAGAACACTATCACGCAGAGGTGTCACAGCAGAAAAAACTCCTGAAGTTTCACCTGATCGCAGAGATTTTAGTAGCCTGGCACTATATCCGAAGCCCGATCTCTCGATAAACTCAGGCTCGTACGCCGTGAACGCTGCGGACTCCTCTGCAGACATTGCTGTGAAATTTCTACATCTTTTGGCTCTCGGACCAATCAGCAGAGATGACATAGTGTCTAAGCTCAACTCTATTCGCATGGTATCAGATCCAGAACTTAACTCGCTTATCTCCACTCATACACAGCTGTACTCAGCCCCCAACACCTTCACAGAGTCGGATATTTACCCATCTATTGCCCTGCTGAGTGTGCCTACCAAAGAAGGGAATACTTTACTCATATTAAAAGATAAGGCCTACAAAGATTTAAGACCATGGGCTTGGACTGCCTACACCCCGTACGAGAGGGGTCTCGTCATTGAAAATGCACAAAACGCCCTTACTCGGCTAGGCTTCTCTGAAACCCATCCTTTAAGACGCAAAATAATCGACAAGTCAGCACAGACTACTTCAATGACTCTCAAGCGGGTAACCGGGTTAGGAGGCGGTATTATTCTGAGTGGTTTAAAGAAAGGTTCAGCCCCTTCCTCGCCTCAACCAAGCTCTATGCCTCATAGAAAGGCAGCCACAGAATCTCCTAGTGTTGACAATGACAGAAAAAGGTATGAGGCTCGGTCTGGTAAGTCGCCACTCAAAGAACCTACCAATAAGCGTCGATATGAAGCGGTCCAGACTTTGTGCCTGTCTTCTTCTGATGACGACAAACTATCCAAAAAAGCCAAGAAAGATGGCCACCGGTCCAACAGTAGTGCTAGTACGAACAGTAATAGCAGTGTCGGTAGTTTGCATAGTCACCATAGCAGTACGTCATATACTCTGGGTTTCTCCTTAAATGAAGAAGGACCAGAGGAAGAGGGTTTTGTTGGGACGATCAAGTATCCTCCTGTTGCCAAGACCTCAATCCAAGTGCCCTCACGTCCTTCTAGTGCCTTATCTACTCAAGAGAAGAAGCTGCAGTTTTATCTGCACCTTGCGAAAAAGTTTCGTCTGCGTTACCGTGAGTACGAGTTACTCCACAAGCAAATGGGTCGGTCATTCGCTCAAAACAGGGGCACTGATCATAAAAAGAACTTAATGAAGTTGTTTGAGCTTCACAACTCGTTAGCCGAATGGAAGCGTAAGCTTTGGGACTACCATAATGAGAACAACATGGCAGAAGGAGTAATGAATCTTTCTAAACACCGCAAACTGATGAGCACGTCAGCAATTGGAGGTCTGGCGCCACCATCATCGCGTATCGACAGCGTGGAACGATTTCCACGAGAGAACAGTATTGACCGGGCAGCGACCATTGCCCGAAAGACTCCACCAGTAAGCGCCGTCCGGGCCAAGATGGCACTCAATTATTAAAACCATATTTGCATTTATTTCACCTTCCCCCCCTTTATATATTTATATGGCCAGAACTTTTGGTGTGAAGGAGCCTTGGACTTCCACATCATGGAACATGGGATATTTTTAAGTATTCTCAAATAGACGGATCTATTAGAACGCAATCTTTCAAAAGTTAAAATCTAACAATGTTTTTAAGAAATTAACGATGTTTTCAAAAGTAAGAATGTGACAATACACAAAAAAAAGATTAATCAGCCAATGTATTATTATTAGAAGAATATCAACAATTACGGGGCATCAAAGAACATGTTTAGAAGGAAAGGAAGTCAAGGGAAGCATGAAACAAAAAGAAAGGCGATTAATGATCAAAAGAGGTAAAAGGTAAACAAAACAACCAAAAATATTTATTAACCTTTGCAAAATTTCTCTCTCCCCAATTTTGTCGTACTACCAACCTATAGTTAATAGACCCCCCAAGGACCTCCCGTATTAGGTGAGAAGATTGAAAAACTTCAACATCAACCACGTCACGTTTCTTGAAAGAAACAATGTCTAATAGTCCTTCGATCCCATTAGAAGATACACCAATTGATCTTGGATCATCACCTGCCCCGGCATTTTTCGACGGAGACAATGATCATGAAGGAGAGTACCAAGACATTGGAGAAACAGAAGCTGCGCCAGATTCTCAGAAAAAGCGCCGTAAAACAACAAAAGGTACGGGTGGGTCCAAGAGAATCACCGAAGAAGCACTTCAACGTCGTCGTGAAGGGCGTCTCAAAGCAGCAGCTACCATTGCCAATAACTTGAAGAAGACTGGAATTGGCCGGGTTGATGATGAAAACGGCTTCCCATATACAAGCATCAAACAGGTTGCATTAGTGAATCAGAAAAACTATTTCACGGATTATTTGAAAAAAGATGAACAAATTGCAATGAATAGAAACATGCGTGAGGATCACGCTGATCTGGAAACCAAAGGAAACAACGAAGACGACGATGATGAAGAAAACGAAGATAATTACGGCAATGACGGCACAGATGTTTTGGGCCTGGATACGATTGTAATTCATCCTGGTTCTCGTAACCTACGCATTGGGAAAGCTTCTGAAGAATATCCATTGGCCATTCCCATGGTGATTGCAGTGCCTACACCACGCCCAGATAGACCTAGTTTCTCTTCACCGAAAAGGATTTACGATGAAGAAGACGTTTTAACGTTTGGACCCGATTTCGAGGCGTCTAAGAGCTTGGTGACCAAGGATTTTAGGGCTCGTATGCGTTACTATAAACGTAGAGTAAACCCAAGCTCTAGGGAAGGTGCTGCTCTGTTCAATGCCTCACAAGTTCCAGAGGAAATGGAAGACAGTAATAACCCTGATGACAAGACTTTCATCGACCCCAACTCCCCAGAGTTGAACAAGAACCAATACTTTGTTGGGGAGGAAGCATTGAAATTGCCATTTGGTAAAGATTTCACCACATGGAAGCTACGTCGTCCAATAAGATTCGGCCAATTAAATCAGCAGAAACAAGACTACTCGCTGCCTCAAGAAGTTTTGGGAGATTTAATCAGAATCATTACATATGCATTGAAGAAGCTTGAAGTTGGAGAAGATTATTCCAAATTTAAGTGCATGTTGGTTGTCCCTGATATTTACGATAAGCAAATGGTTGAGAATCTCGTCAATATTCTATTGTGCTCTATCAATTTTGCCAAGTTTGGCGTTATCCAAGAAGGTGTTGCTGCAACGTTCGGAACAGGTACATCCTGTGCATGTGTAGTCGATGTGGGTGCAGAGAAATCATCCGTCTCATGTGTAGATGAGGGTATGATCATTAGTGACTCTCGTGTTTATTTGAACTATGGAGGTGACCACATCACAGAGGCTTTTACCAAAATGCTCTTGCAGCAGAAGTTTCCTTACGAGGACATCAATTTGTTCGATAATGATGACTGGGAACTAGCTGAACGCCTCAAACAAAAGTTTGCAACATTCGACGATGCCGAGATCGCTGTCCAATTGTACCACTTCTTTATGAAGAAGCCTGGCCAAAAGACACAAAAGTATCAGTTTAAAGTCTACGACGAGTCAATGCTTGCCCCTTTAGGTCTCTTCTACCCCAACTTGTTCCAACTTCCTTCGACTTTGGAGCCTCGTCCCTTGTTTCCGGAGTCGATTGACCATTATTCTGGTGAACCCAATAACCCCTACTCAAAGGCTCAAGAAAACTTGTTGGCCAAAGAGGGTGCAACCGAACTCTCAGATGCAGACCTTCTTACACGTCTTGTTGAGGAAAGACATATTTACAAGCTGGGAAATCCAGGCTTCACAAGGCCAGAGCTGGAGGAACTTGCTTCACACAAATATCGACCTGTGTCGATTCCTTTGGATAAAGCTATTATTGAATCCATCACCAATGCCGGTATAGCATTGGATTTCAACAAAGCAAAGAAACTCTACGACAATATTCTCGTAGTGGGAGGAGGTCTTGCCAAGTTTCCTGCCTTTGAAACCTTGTTGAACGACAGGGTGAATATATGGCGTCCCAAGTTCTTATCAATTAGTACTCTCGAAGAACTTATAACTTCGCTTTCAAAGGATAAAGAAAAACTCGAGTCCCGAAGGAAAACACTCATTGCCAGTGCTAAGTCCAAGAAGAAGAGCACCCAATCTCAAGAGGAGGTCGAATTGACGCCGGAGGAACTTCGTGCAATCGAGGAAGAGACTGAATTTACAATCGATCTAGAACACGCAGATGCCGTGGCAGAGCAGGGCCAGCCTGTTCAAGTGAACATTTTATCACCACCCAAGGAGCTTGAGCCCGAGATGATTTGTTGGAAGGGTGGCAGTGTGTTTGCGAGATTAAAGGTTGCCGGAGAGTTGTGGATTGCCCGTGAAGATTGGGAACTTCTCAACTCGCGGTGCTTGTACTACAAAAGTCTTTTCAATTATTAAGATCAGGAGAAGTTCGATGGTATGATGAAGCCACGTTTTGTCAAATGATCTAAGTTGAAGTTTCATTACATGAAACCAAATTCAGAAACGCACATTTCATACTTGGTTTTAAAAGGAACCAAGAACAAAAAGAAAAAATAAACCCCAAAAGCAAATCGAAGCAAAAAAAGAGTAATTGCTATGTTTATCAACACAATTGAAGTGGCTGCAAATTACTCCCCGAGGTACTGCGCAGGACTCAGCAATGGCTTTTGCAGCCAGCCGAATTTCGGACCTCAGTGGTGGCCACAACTGCGAGGGTGAGTTTAAAGCAAGATTTGGGGGACAAAAACACAACAAGGTATGGAGTTTTTTTTCCTACAATTCGATAAAAACAATTTTCAAAAGCTTTTCTTTATCTGTCTTTTGTTTTGTCCCCCAACATGTTCACATGTTTCCCTTACCAAGTAATCCTGACCGGCACCTGCCTTTGTAATCGCCGCACTCACAGAGCCCAACGCCTTGGCTCCAGGAGCAGTTCATCTCCAGACAAAGCAGAACTACGAAAGCCAGGACATTGAAAAAAAAAAAACCAAAATAATAAAAACGTGACAATGAACCAGCATGTATTTTTTTTTTCATTTTGGAAAAAAGCTGGCTTGGACCACATGGCTCTCCTTTATTAGTTCCCGGCGCGAACCGGAACACTCGCCTGTGATGAGGAGTACTGGTTTTCTATGGAGATCAAAGATGCCCATCGAGGGGGGGAAAGGTGTACGGGTCTGGCACCCGGAGACGAAGCGCCCGATGCGATTCAAGTCCTTCCCGTGTTTGAACACATTGCATCTAGTCTTTGTCTTTGGAATAACCAACTTGTTTCTTCCATCATCGCCTGTCTAGACCAATATATTCGCCATGTTGTCTAAACAATTTGCTCGTGGGTTTGCCTCTACCCAATGCGTTAAGAACTACGCCTCTACCATCCAGAACTTGAAGGTGACCAAGGACACCAAGGTCATCTACCAAGGTTTCACTGGTAAGCAAGCCACTTTCCACGCCGAGCAAGCTATTGCTTACGGTACTCAAGTTGTCGGTGGTACCAACCCAAAGAAGGCTGGAACCACTCACTTGGACAGACCAGTGTTTGCTACTGTCAAGGATGCCATGAGAGATGCAGGTGCTACTGCCACTGGTATCTTTGTTCCTCCATCTATTGCTGCCAAGGCTATCGAGGAGGCTATCGAGGCTGAGATTCAGTTGGCTGTTGCCATTACTGAGGGTATTCCTCAACATGACATGGTCAGAATTGCTCAGATGTTGAAAACTCAATCCAAGACCAGATTGGTGGGTCCTAACTGTCCTGGTATCATTGCTCCTGACCAATGTAAGATTGGTATCATGCCATCTCACATTCACAAGAGAGGCCGTGTTGGTATTATCTCTAGATCTGGTACTTTGACCTACGAGGCTGTTGCTCAAACCACCGCTGTTGGTTTGGGTCAATCCTTGGTTATTGGTATGGGTGGTGACCCATTCCCAGGTACTAACTTTATCGATGCTTTGACCTTGTTCTTGAGAGACCCAGAGACCGAGGGTATCATTTTGATTGGTGAGATTGGTGGTACCGCTGAGGAGGAGGCCGCTGAGTTCTTGAAGCAACACAACTTGACCAGACCTGAGGGTCCTAAGCCAGTTGTTTCCTTCATTGCTGGTGTTTCTGCTCCTCCAGGTAGAAGAATGGGACACGCTGGTGCCATTGTCGCTGGTGGTAAGGGTGATGCTTTCTCCAAGATTGCTGCTTTGGAGTCTGCTGGTGTTGTTGTTGAGAAGTCTCCAGCCAGATTGGGTAACTCTTTGCTCAAGGAGTTCCAAAACAAGGGTTTGTTGTAAGTTCATGCCTGCTTAAATAGAATGCGTAAAAGTTGAGTATAGACGAATACTATGTCATCTCAAGGTTGATATAAAGGGGAGAGTAGAGAATTAAGAAGGATAGAATTTAGAAATCGAGCTGCGAGTATTAATAATAAGGAAAAGGTCATTTTCTTTATCATTTCAAGACCATTTGAGATTTAATTTAGGGACAAGTAGAACCAAACTCAACAACGAAAAACAAGAACAAAAGGTAAACAATGACAAACGATAACAAACAAAAGAAAAACAATAACAAACAAACAAAAGATAAACAATAACAAAACATAACATAAGAAGACAACAACAAATTATATCTTCATCCCTGATCATGCTGACTGCTGAAAATCCAAAAAGTGCATTTCCAGCACCAACAAAAAAGGAATTTCAAGTAAAGGAAAAAAGAAAAAAGAAAAAAAAAACAAAACTAAACTTCATCAATTAACTCAACTACCGTTTAAAGCAATATTCAAAAGTAACGGTTTCTTCAAATCTAGTTGTCCTCAAGAATAAGTACTCGCGATGAAAAATTCACTCCCCATCCACAATTTCAATATACCACTGATTCGGCCTAGGTTGTTGATATCAACGTCAAAATAAACAAACAACAAGCAAAATGTTCTTGGCAAGATTCGTCAAACTGAGCGGGGCAACTTTAAAGCCTCTGGCTACCCACAGCTTCTCTTCTCTCCTGTCCATGTACCCCCAGAGGTTCTTTTCGTCTTCGTTGATCGCTTTCAAGACAAACACATCCACAAGAACAAAGGAGAATGTGCATGACTTGGAGACGTTCTTCAACTTGATTGGAAGAAACACAATAGAGCATGTTGATCTTTTCGAAGGCAATTTACAGAAGTTCTTGGACACTAGCTCCAGACAAATGAAGGCCATGGGAATTGATGTGTCCACACGTCGGTACATGTTAAGGTGGAAAAATAAGTTTGTAAACGATTTGGAACCCTTGCGTGAACACGTCAGAGGCAAGAAGCGTAATGGTGGTGAAAGAAAGGCCAAGGAAGTGTTGGCTAAGAGAAGAGCATTGCAAAGAATCGAAGAGAGAGAAAAGTTTGCCAAGGAGCAAGCCGAGGGAACTTCTAACGTAGAGAGAATTTTCTGATTGTATATATCTGCCTGGGGCACTTATGCTTTCTTTGGGTTTTCCCTTTTGCCCAGAACACTATGAGTGTGCTCAATTTCGTTATTGGATTAAGATTGTCTATAATGAGAGAAAGGGTTCCAAATATCGGATTAATGGGAATGGAACTTTTTAATTTTGATATGTTTTGAGTGTAGATTTTGGGATTGTGTAGGTTTTGAGGTTGAGTGATGATTTTGGGGATAAAGTGATGATTGGTGACTTTAGAATAGTGATTTTGATTTGATGTGGTGAGTTATTGTACCTGTAACATGAAATTTTGACCAATTAAAAGGTACTTTAGTTCTAGGAAGAATGTTTTTAGGAATTTTCATTCAAATGTGTGATTTTGTTTCCATTGGTCAGGTTGTAAGACTTACCTATAACCTATTACCTACTTATCATATTCTATAGGAAGAACTACCAAAAAGCTATTACTAATTTCAACCCCGGGGACCAGTTCAGTCCAGTATCGCCAGTGTTACCACCAGTATTCACCCATATATCTCCAAAAACCGTTTTCTCATCTCATAGAAGCACAAGCTTCATAGGTTCAGGGTTCCTAATTATTCAATTGAAATTTCCCTAATAACTTCCAACTTACACAGTTAAAATTAAATACATTCTCTTCATTTGTTCCCATAATTCATCAGATAGTACTTGTGAACTGGAGTATTCAAGTTGAAGTTGGTCGGGTCTTCGAAAGTCCTTCGAAAAGATTAATTGAAACTTTTAGATTTGACTAAGTTTCAAGAAAGTTTTTCATCAACAGAATCGAACAGAATCGAACATTCATCTAGAGAACTTGGTCAGAACTCGAACTTTAACACTTCTAAGCACAAGAAAGGAAGAACCAAACAGAAGAACCAAACAAGAAACAAGAAAAAAAGAAAGAAACAGGAAACCAGTGAAAATAGAGATAATTTATAATTTCTCTTTTCTCTTTTTCTTTTCTTTCTTTTCTTGTCTCCTTTATCGAATTCCCGCCCCCCAACTCAATTGCGTCCCCAAAAAACTCCAGATTACCTCATACTACACTCTTTTCCACAATGAACAAGTTTGTGTCCGTTTTAGCCGTGTTTATGGTCTTTTTCGCCTGGTTTGGCAAGGCCGTTTCTGCAGAATTGCCCGAAAACCCCCCAATTACTCACAAGGTCTTCTTTGACATTGAGCAAGATGGAAAGGCCTTGGGCAGAATCACCATTGGTTTGTTCGGCACTGTTGTTCCAAAAACCGTAGAGAACTTCAGACAATTGGCCATCTCTACCGATCCTGACTTTGGCTACAAAAACTCCATTTTCCACAGAATCATCCCAAGCTTCATGATTCAAGGTGGTGACTATGAAACTGGCCAAGGTTACGGCGGAAAGTCCATCTACGGTGGCAAGTTTGAAGACGAGAACTTCGACTTGAAGCACGACAGACCTTACAGATTGTCTATGGCCAACGCCGGTAAGAACACTAACGGTTCTCAGTTCTTCATCACTACCGTTGTTACTTCTTGGTTAAATGGTGGACATGTAGTTTTTGGAGAAGTTGTTGAAGGTTTCGATGTCGTCGATGCAATTGAGCTGACAAAGACTGGTGCTGGTGACAGACCAGTTCTGCCAATCAAGATTGCTGACTGTGGTGAATTGCCAGTCACTCCAGTTAAGGATGAGCTTTAGATAACAAAGTCAGCCAACAAAAAAATAGAATGGTCCTCTTTGTGATGATGTAGAAACTTTTTAAACAATAGCTTCGATAATACTTGTCTTCGTGTGTTTCTATTGACGTTTATTGTCTTTGTTCAATTTCTGGTTATTGTACCCATTGCATTTCTTATCTCCATTAATTTATTCAGATATTTGTTGTCTCAATATTTTCTGTCACCCAATCAATAGTACCAAAGACTTAGTCCCACAATGCAAGTGAATCAGTCATTATCATCGTTTAGATTGAGCCTTAAGCCCAACAGCTCAACCGTACTTCCCTTTCCATAAAGAGGAATGTCATCCAAATAAATATTCTTTTCGGTACCAGCCGTGTTCAATATACTTCCCAACAAATTGTTGAAGGCATTGGGCAGAATGGTGTTGTTGTTCACGGCACCAGTCACAGGCTGTACACTTGTCTCTCCGCCATTTATAGTTGCCGCTGCAGTACCAGGATTGGAAACTGACATCGGCGTGTTTGTAAAGGTTGTTGTAGATTGTGCTTTCCCGGCAACTTGAGCAGTATTGGAGTCTGTTTGTTCCGGATAGATGTGACCACCCTCAGCCAAAGAGAATGTAGCCATGGAACTGAGAAGATTTAAAGATTTTTTCATGGAAAGAACACTTGAAAGTAGCCTTGACGATAGTATATCGTAAATCACTGGACTCTGGTACACATTTGCTCCAATGATGTAGTAATCACATATTGGAGATGCCTGTTCTGGACTCGAACGGTTTTGCTTTCGAATGACCCAAAAGTCCGGCTCTCTGGTATGAGCGACAACAAATTCAATTCCTGTCATTTCTGTGAGACGTGATTGAAAGTATTTTTGTGGATGAACGTTGGGAGGGATGGGCTGGAATTGAAGTTGCATTCGAAGGACCTGATTATTGGAAGTCCGGTCATAGAAGGGCGACTCTGCAAAGTAATCAAGAACATTTGCTGAATGGAGACCGAAATGTTGAATATATTCTGGCGATTTCCATTGAATCTCGTCTAGTGGAGCAGTCGACATTGAATATGTTCAATAGGGAGACAAACCAGAGGACAAACTAAACGGTACACAAACCAGACAGAAAACAAGGATCAGAAACAACAGATAAGAAGAGGAGGGTTCTTTTTTTGGGAGCAATTACACCTAAGAATATATCTTGTCCTTAATTGAAAGAGATGGTAGACTCTGATATGGAGTTTGGAAGATTGGCTGCTGAGTGTAGGATTAACAGTGATAATTCTGGAGGTAACGCAGAAGGTAAACTGTGTTCAATCAAACCCTGTACATTAAGTTTGCGAATGTATGGCTGAAAAAATTGGTTCAGTATTTCGTCAATTATTGGAAAACTGTAATAGATCCGGTATGCCAAAGACCACAAAGGGTAATTAGATTACCAAATTAGGAAGAATAATTATTGAGAAGAAGAAACCAAAGATTCAAAGAAATAGCAGAATCTAAGAAAGAGTGGAGTCAAAGAAATACAAAAAAAAAAAACAAACTCAGCATAATCAAAAAAGTATATTACTTATTTCATCATTCCAACGCAAAGGAATTCCATTCCTTTTCTTCCATGTACTTCTGAAGTTCCGTCTGTAGCCATGAAGCTTCCTTGGACATTACATCCATATCTCTTGGGTGTCTATCTTCATCAGGAATAGAGATGAAACCCGAAGATTTCTGAAAATTAGTTTTTCTAATAAAAAACTGTTCATACACAGAATTCAAATCCGCCTTCTCCAATTGTTTATGAATACTATCATCATGCTTGTCATTGGCATATCTGGGAATGATATGGGTATGTAGATGGGGCACCGATTGGCCCGACTCAGGCCCATCTTGAATGGCCAAATTCAACGCATCGGCGTTGTATACTTTGGTGATAAATCCCTGGATCAATTGTAAGCTTTGCATGTAATCTTGTGCTTCTTGTGGCGAGAGGTCTCCAAAGCGAAGAACTGACGTCCTAAGAGGAACAACCAACACATGGCCTGGAACAAGTGGTTTGAGATTGACCAAAGCGTATGTGAAGGAGGATCTGAAGAAGACCTGCAGTGTCACGGGGAACTTATAAAAGAGGACTTCAGACATGGTGAAGTGATATGAAGTGGAGTGATGGGGGTAATTGAAGAAGTGGTGATGAGGATAGTGTGATAAGGGACAGTTCGATTAAATACATCTTAGTTTCTCGTTTACTCGGTTCATTTACTGATAAAAATAATTTCTCGGGATTAATTTATTCTATCATATTCTATATAGTTCCAGTATAGGCCCCAGGCTTACTGTTGTTTGCTGAAGTACTCCTTGGATTGAGCAACATCAGGCTTGATGGTGGCAGCACCCTCAGTCCAGTTGGCAGGACAAACCTCACCATACTTCTCAGTGAATTGGAAAGCCTCGACCAAACGCAAGGACTCGTCAACAGATCTACCAACTGGCAAGTCGTTGATGGTGATTTGTCTCAAAGTACCCTTAGGGTCAATCAAGAAGATGCCTCTCAAAGCAATACCTTCCTCCTCAATCAAAACACCATAGTCTCTGGACAAAGAGTGGTTGGTGTCAGCAATCAAAGGAATGTTGACCTTACCCAAACCACCGTCTTGTCTGGCAACATTAGTCCAGGCCAAGAGAGAGTACTCAGAGTCAGTAGAAGCGAACAAGACCTCGGTGTCCTTGTCAGCAAACTTCTTAACAGCCTCAGAGTAGGCAATGATCTCAGTTGGGCACACAAAGGTGAAGGCCAATGGGATGAAGGCCAACAACACCCACTTACCCTTGTATTGTTCCAAGGAGATCTCTTCAAAGACACCATCAACGACGGCGGTCTTCTTGAAAGCAGGAGCAGGCTTTTGAATAGTGGCAACCATTTTTTATTATTGGAAAGGTATTAAATGCTCAATGGGTAAGCAACGAAAATTGAGGTGTTTTAAGTACAACTTAGAAATGGCTCAAGTAGGGGAATTGTGGCTGTATTTATAGGGCGGCACTGGCTTACCTAGGGGGTGCACAATTGCCTTGTTGAGGCCGTGAATGCCGACGAGACTGCAGATACCCAGATCTGGTACATCTTTATTACATGATTTCAATACGAGAAGTATTCGATTACATGGACGAAAACGAGGCTAAATGGGCGAAAAAAACACAGATTGTTAAGATATTGGGGAACTTTTGCCTATTAGGGTCATAAGTCGTGGATTTTGTTTCCCTTTTCGGAATCAAAGTGCTCCGACTTCGGATCCAAACTGTGAGCCACAGTTGGCCTCGTTTGTCCGACATAAGGACTTGGGAAGTCATGGCGTAAGCCGGTAGTGTTCTAGAGCCTGTCAATTGATGAGATTTCCAGGGAATTAATAATCGATGCTTACTCACCTAGTTTCTAACAATGTTGGTCTAAAACACAAAAAAAATACATTAGCATAGGGACTGGTGAGTCAGATTGTTGGGATAAATGTGTCTAGGCAAGAAAAAGTCAAAAATTTGGAAAATTAGGAAGAGAAGGAAGAGAAAAGGAAGGCGATGACATGTAAACAAAGTGGGGAATAGAAAAGAATAAATGAGTATTTGAAAGGAATTTATTCTATGGTAGATCCTCGTAATTGACGACGGGAGATCTGATACGTTGATACTTTTTGTGTATATTGGAATGATTCCGTTAAAGATCAACTCGGGTATTTTTGCCAAATCAGGAAGGTGGATGAGCCACGCAAAATCATTAACGAACATCAACAAGAGTGACAGGTCAAATAAGTATAGCTTTAACTAATTTAACTAACTTTTTTTGGTTTTATTAATCAATCCGATGAATAGTAATTATAGTTTTTGCTGTTTTTGCTGTTTTCAGTGGTTTCAGTGGTTCGAGTCGTAACCCTTTGAGTCTACTTAGCTTAGAGTAGGACGTTTTTGTTTGTGTTTGTGTTTCTATTTCTGTTTCAATTTCTGGAAAACTGTGGTTTTCACAACTTGTGTCTGCTCCAAAAATATCAAGATACTTCACTTTCATTAGCGTTCATTCTCTAGATCCATCGTGTAGAATGGGAACATGGTCCTACCTTCTTATACAACTTTGAAAAGAATGCAAATTGCAATCGCTAGAAACACGGATTATCCTAGCCGAATTCCTTTTGAGTAAATCATCCGAGAACGTGCTCAGAAGTTGCAGAAACTACATCTGGATTGACATCCATCTAGAACCGGTTCTCAATATTCAACAAAAGGCCAGAAAAGTACCGTTTTGAATTATCTTTTGGAAAAAAGAATTGTAGAAAAAGAATACTAGAGCAAATTAAAATTGCAAAAACAAAATGTTATAGAATCTGTACTCAGAACAAAGTTCCAATTGCCAAAGACCCATCAAGATCTTCTTCACAACCACCAACAAAAAAGTAACCTTTTTATCAGATACCCTGGTAGACATATCTTTAACCAAAGTACAGGAAATAATAAAAAAAGAAACCAAAGCAAGGAAACTTAGCAGATAAGGAACACAACAGGGAATATATTTGCAACCACTACAATACTTACACAAAACAGACTGTAGAGAACACACCAATAGTTAGAATACACACTTGGGTAGTTAGAAAACAAACTTTGGTAGTTAAAGACTATAGTAGTTAAAGAACACAGTAGTGGTTGTAAACCATAACCTCGGAGGTAGCTCGAAGACACATAAAACAGGTCAACTGCCACAACGATTTAATATTTTCACTCTTAAATCTTTTCGTCAATTCTCCACGAGTTACTTGCGGCCTTGATGCACCTTTTGTACTATGTTCTTACAATGAATTGACTAAGGCTACCACCCCAACAGGAGGATTAATTACCTAAAGAGGAGAGATGATGACTATAATAGGCAAAATAAATGGAAAGGAGATATGAAAATAAAAAAAGGGGCAGATACAAAAAGAATAATTGCAACATTTACTAACTCGTATACAAAGTAAGGTTCTGACTTAACTTTGTTTCATTTACAAACCGTAATTTATTTACAATCCCGACAATTCTTGTGTGCCTTTGTTCACCCCGGCTTCCATTGTAGTCTCTTTCACCGAGACAAGAAACGGTCTTTTTCGAAACCAACTACGACCTCCAACCCAAAAATTTCAGTCCGAACTCCTCATTCATGGACTTAAAGGCGGAAGTCACGAGGATTGAGATACCAGCATTTCATTATCGACAAAGTCCGAACCACATTTCATTTCAAATGTACACAACACTTTCTTTAAGCATCGTAATTGCCTATATATGCAGACTATCAATCTTCATAGGGAGATTTAACAAAAACAGGACTGTAGACAGTGCTTCGACCCCCCTATGCGGGTCAGGCCCCATGTCACTCCACCATTTCTAAACTCCAGGGCTTACTACTCCACGTTTGGACCCCACAATTTCTGTAAACACCGGTTCAAAACCAGAACAATCAATTGAATGATTCCTGCGGACTTACGTATTTGTGGTGCTACCATGTGTCTCCAGGTATAAATTGGACGCTGTTTTCCTTCCGATGATTCATTTTTAACCAGTTGCATATCACAACAGCATCAACACTACAGCATCCCCAAATACTCTAACAAACACTTTAAATCAAGAATAATGTCTATCCCAGAATCCCAAAAAGCCGTTATCTTCGAGACCAACGGTGGTCCATTGCTTTACAAGGACATTCCAGTTCCAAAGCCAAAAGCTAACGAATTATTGATCAACGTCAAGTACTCTGGTGTATGTCACACTGACTTGCACGCCTGGAAGGGTGACTGGCCATTGGCTACTAAGTTGCCATTGGTTGGTGGCCACGAGGGTGCTGGTGTTGTTGTTGCGATGGGTGAGAACGTCAGAGGTTGGAACATTGGGGACTACGCCGGTATTAAGTGGTTGAACTCTTCATGTAACTCTTGTGAGTTCTGTCAAACCACTCATGAGTCAAACTGTGCTGAGGCCGACTTGTCTGGTTACACCCACGATGGTTCGTTCCAACAATACGCTACTGCTGATGCTATCCATGCCGCAAGAATTCCAAAGGGCACTGACTTGGCTCAAGTTTCTCCAATCTTGTGTGCTGGTATCACTGTCTACAAGGCTTTAAAGACTGCCAACTTGACTGCCGGACAATGGGTGGCCATTTCTGGTGCTGCTGGTGGTTTGGGTTCTTTAGCTGTCCAATACGCCAAGGCTATGGGCTACAGAGTCGTCGGTATCGATGGTGGTGCTGACAAGGCTGAGTTTGCTAAAAGCTTGGGTGCTGAGGCTTTCGTTGACTTCCTTGCAGTCAAGGACGTTACTAAGGCTGTCCAGGACATCACCAACGGTGGTCCTCATGGTGTCATTAACGTCTCTGTCTCCGAGAGAGCTATGCAACAATCTGTTGAATACGTTAGATCTACCGGAACTGTTGTCTTGGTTGGTTTGCCAGCTGGTGCCAAGGTTGTTGCCCCAGTTTTCGAGTCTGTTGTAAAGTCTGTCAACATCAGAGGTTCTTACGTTGGTAACAGAGCTGACTCTGCTGAGGCCATTGACTTTTTCTCCAGAGGTTTGATCAAGTGTCCAATCAAGGTTGTCGGTTTGTCCGAATTGCCAGAGGTTTACGACTTGATGCAACAAGGTAAGATCTTGGGTAGATATGTTGTTGACACCTACAAGTAATCTTTTTGAAGAAAAGAAATAGTGGTCTCTTTCAAACAGACTGTTTATGATTTATGAGTTGAATTATTTATGAATAAACGAAGTGGTTTAAAAGTCTACTATTACTATTACTATTACTATTACTATTACTATTACTATTACTATTACTATT
>JAJMJD010000072.1:0-59675 GCA_030568975.1 Australozyma robnettiae
ACGCTTAGCACCACCCTTTCCAAGACCTTTTCCACCTTTTCCTCTACCGGACATTTTTGATTATTTGTTATTTGTTAGTGTGTTTTGGTAACATCTGGGGGACATCCAGGCTTTTATATATCTGGATGAGTGCGCTGTTTCAGACTGACCTGGGGGGCCTGCAGGTACAGGACTCCTGATACAAACAAAAACAGTGCATCATTACGCAACCGCGTTGTCGGTGGGGGTTGTAAAAGCGCTGGTTTCGTGAGATACCGCGGACTTTGGTTTACGCTACATGTGCGTATATGCTGGACCAGTGCTGAGGATTACTGTCGCGTTATAGATACTACGCAGCGTTCATATACAGGCATCTTATACTATGTACCGAATACATGCATCATATGCAGGCATAATTGAGAATGGACACACGATTCTTCGACAAGCCATGAACTTTATAGGCTTAACATATCGTACTAACACATCGAAACCTTTATTACCTGCAGGACGCACCACCTATATGAGAAAGTGCGTTTTTCACGGTGCAAAACCTGCAGACAAGACCTGGAATTTGCACCCGATTCACATCTCCTGAACAAATATCAGAACGGCTAGGAAAAGTCAACAGAAGCGTGACTTCTTCGCGAAAAAGTATCTTTTTGCTTTTCGCGTCGTTCCTTGTTTTGATCCTGCAAACAAGACCAACCCTATTTTGTATCACCCGTGATCTGGTAACTCATATATAAAGCTTGCAGAACTGCCCCATCACTCCATTTATTTTTGTATTATCCAAAATGGCTAGAACTAAGCAAACAGCAAGAAAGTCCACTGGTGGTAAGGCACCAAGAAAGCAATTGGCCTCCAAGGCTGCTAGAAAATCCGCCCCAGCTACTGGTGGTGTCAAGAAGCCTCACAGATATAAGCCAGGTACCGTTGCCTTGAGAGAAATTAGAAGATTCCAAAAGTCTACTGAGCTTTTGATTAGAAAGTTGCCATTCCAAAGATTGGTTAGAGAAATCGCTCAAGACTTCAAGACCGACTTGAGATTCCAATCCTCTGCCATTGGTGCTTTGCAAGAATCCGTCGAGGCTTACTTGGTCTCCTTGTTTGAGGACACCAACTTGTGTGCCATTCACGCTAAGAGAGTCACCATTCAAAAGAAGGACATTCAATTGGCCAGAAGATTGAGAGGTGAGAGATCCTAGATGGTTTTCTTCATTTCTATGTAACATACTGTACAATACACAGAACCGGTTTTATTGCGAAACTTCGTTATCAGTAGCCTTTTTTTAGTTATTACTTGCTATTTTGTGTGTTTGTTTTGGTTGTTTCTTTCTGTTTACTCATCATTAGGTTGACTGTATGAAAAGTTGTTATCCTTCTCTATACATGAACCTCAACACAGTTACTGAACCAATACTAGTATAATGGACCGATACTATTAATAGAACAGACCAATAGAATCATCCCATCAACCAATAGAATTGGGAAGATTTCCTATCATTAAATATGGCGTTTGAAGTCGAACCCACCGATGGAATCAATCATCTCGAAGTGCCTACTACTTTCACATTTGTTGCAAATAATCTGGTGTACGGGTCTGATGATGGAATCCGGGGTAACTTTATAGCTACCACATTTTTCGCCGAAAACCAACGCCGACACAGTTCTACTTCCATTTCAAGAACCAAAAATGTCTGATATCATAACATCCATCAATAAATATTCCAACCTAGCAGCTGAATCGCCACTTCCGGCCTGGATTTTTGCCGTTGGACTCGGCCACACTGCTTACGCTATTCCTTGGAAAATGCCCTCCAGTGTAGGCTCGTCCGGTGGTTCGTACCTGTTTCATCAATCGGAAGTGTTTAAAAAGCCATCTCGTAACACTTGTATTTTGTTTGGGCTTACCCATGCTCTTGGTGGATACATGGTCTATGATGGAGATGAGACCAATGGTGCTGGCTTCACCTTTGCCTGGTCCACATTATACCTTATTGTCAATGGACGGTCATCTTTCAAGAGTCTTATTAAAGGCAGGGTGACACCTGTTTCTTTAAGTTTTCTTGCTCTAGGGAATGCGTCCATTTATGGAAAGGGCTTCTTTTGGCCGCAGTAGATCTTGGTAGTAAGCTTCGGAGGTTGCCATGTGGATGTGGAACCAAGTACACCAGCAAGATGTATTTATGTGAAAATAGTTCGAAGAAAATGTAATTAACTCTTGATTGTCTTGAGTCGATTCATTGTTCTTCTTGTCTTGTGTATCTGAAAAAAAACGTCTCGATTATTTCGTCATGTCGTTAAAACTTGTCCTGGTGAGCGATTGAGCACGCAAGTCAAGGCTTTAGAATCCTTTTTTATTGGATGTTTTGCTGTTTTTGGGAGTTTCGTGTTTGAAATTGTTTACTTCAGTAAAGATGACTTTTGAAACTGTCCACTAAAGAGAGCTTTCCCTAGAAAGAGCGTTCCCCCAAAGAGAACTTGTAGCCAAACCTAGGTCCTCCCCCACGTATGATATATTCAAAACAGGATTTAATCCCACCTTAGTGGAAGGTATTTATGCTCTTCAGCATATCGTAGTATGTCAGTCTGATCATACAACTCTATGAATTGCTGGTCCATGGGACGTTCCTTCGGAGCCGCAAATTTACGATACTCATCAAAGATAATCGTCAATGACCATCCTTGAACTCTTCGAAGAGCACCCACTAAACATCCTGTTCGGTGTTTCCCTCGATTACAATGGATTAATATGGGATGATTAGCAGGATTGAGAAGGATCTTCATGGCATCTGTGATAAGGTCACCACTAATTTTAACAAAAGGTTCCTTATTGCCAGCCATTCCAAGCTGAAACAATTTAATCCCTTCCTTCTCAAAGAACTCTTCGTGGCTTTGAGGATACTCTTCAGGAACTAAGCACAATACCGATCGGAGCTTAAGTTTTTTAAGGAAAGGGAAATTCTGTGCTTGTGGGAAAGAAGACCTATATATCTTATTGATAACAGGAGCAAAGTTTTCTGGAGGTGTTAGTGGTTGAGCTGTGTTGGTGGCTTGAGAGGCCTTAAACTCAGCATGAAGCCGAGCCGCTGCCTCTTTATCGAACTTATCGTCTACATCTTCTTCGTAAGTCATTTCGTCTTCTTCAGTGGTTGTTCCAGCACCTTCTTCAATCTTGAGAAACCCTATTCTTGACTTCAATTTTCCCATAGATAGTATTTCTTGATCCTTTAGGATATGAATGTTAGGCTCAATACGGTTCTCTTCGGCGTTTAGTCTGGAATTTTCGGCGTTAGAACAGAATTCTTGGCCGTTGGTGGTTAATTTTTCATCGTAGCAACCATTATTGAACTCAGCTATCAACTCTGATGGCTGTAGTACCGGGATCCTATCAATGTCCAGGAGAGTCGGCGCATTTGGGGCCGGGATTACACCATCAGAGGCATAGTCCTCGTCCATTTGGAACGGGTTTTCGACTTCCTCGGTCATGTGATGAATGGAGCCGAGTGAGAATGATTGGTCAAGGCGGCGAAGGGAAAAAAGTTGGAGTGGACAAGTTCTTGAACAACATAATGGGTCAAGATCAAGCCGATATGGAATATGTGCACTCCGGGCAACAAAAGGAGGGAGCGAAATCGGTGTTTTGGGATGTTTCATGAGGATAAATTGTGTTCTTAAGGTTTAAAAATGTTTGTGAAGGAAAAAGTTTTGGACGGTATTCTTTTGTCTGTGTTGATTTTTGTTCTTTCGTGGCAAGAAGTAATTCGTTGTAGAAGGAATTCGATTACGGAACAACGATGAGTTAATTCAAGTAGGGAAAGCTTTAAGGGGAGAAGAATGTTTTCTGGTGTAAATTGTATTTCTTTTTGTTTTGTTTTGAATAATTTTTTGAGCTTAACCGCTGTGGTTTGGCTTATATCTTGTAATTTAATAGGATGGATGGGTTGTATTGATCATTGAATGGTTGTAACAGACAATACTTTTGAGAAGAAATAGTGAACAAAGTTTCTTTCTTGTTTATTTTTTAATTGAGTTTGTTTTGGAATGGTTTGAAATCGATACTTTCTTTAGGTGTGATCTTTAACGGTAATACTAGTTGTTTGGGAAGAACCGAGGTTCTGTTTTTACTAGTCGCCCTCGTCCTGTTTATACTTCATTAAGTGTCCGATCAAAGTGAATTTTCGAATTGAGAGGCTTAACAGAAAGATCTTTCAAGTGATCTACCAACAGGATCTACTATACATCGGAGTTGGTTATCGGTAGTCCTAAGGAAACAGAAGAAAAACATCGGAATAGAATTTTTCTCGAATTTTAAATATATACGATTTTTATAATATAATTCCAACGCTTCAATTGCGACGCAATTTTTATCTTTTAGAGACGTATAAGAAAGTGTGAGAAGTGAATAACTGACGAGAAAGAAGAAGAATACTGAAAACGTCGAATGATCTTAACAAAGCCAAACTTTACCATCAAAATTTGTTTCTTCCATTTTAGTAAATATCTTGAATGAAGCTTGTCTCTACTACTCATAGTAACCTCCACTAAACCTACTATCTTCTTCAGATAAACTGTTTCCAACCCAAAAACACTAATAAACAATTAATCTTCAAAATATCATTGAAATTGGCAAAAAAACTTTCAAATAAACAATTACAGAAATACGATCTTAAACGGAAGAATCCCAAATGATCTTAAACGGAAGAATGCAAAATGGCGGCAAACTAGAACAATACTCCTACCAAATTATCTTGAAGTCTGGATCCTCAGCTCCATCTCTATTTGTTGAAGAATCCGATCAATTGTTGCATCATCCCTTTCTGATGTGGATTTACCTCCAAACGACTTTTCAAAATCTGGACTATAATCTTCTTTCGCATCAGCTTTGCTTCTAAACGAAAATGTAAGTGTTTCGTTTGATTCCCTGCTAGCAACTCTACTGAAAACACTGTTCAGGCATGAATTGGGCAACGACGAGTTGTTGGCAGAAGATGCCCATAAAGAGCTGAATGGCATGCTACACACAATTACAATGACACTCAAGTTCACATAGATGGGAGATCTTTCTGTCAGAGAGTAATTGTAAATGATCATGGCCGATGGAATAATGCATGTTTGCAACGTCATAATCAATAAAACATGAAGAGCGTTGAATTGTTTGAGACCCAAAACCTGTCTTGTTCTGATTGCCATGAGAAGTTTCCCAACAAGGAGAATACTTAAACAATTGATTGATGCGCAGAACAAAATAAACGGCAAATTGATATTCCATCGAACTGGCATTGAATGGCCTTGTAATTTCTGCCAAGTATCCTTCAAATTGTAGGTTGTTTCGATAATGTACATCAAAACGACAGCCAAGGCAAAAGCACATGATGCTGCCACTGTAAGCCATTTAATGACGTAATTTTTAATCCCTTTAAACATGACATATACTTGGAAAACAAAGAGACTCTCAATGGATGCAATAAGCATCACATAGACCACACTTACAGCAATAGTCACATTGAAAGCCGAGTCGAAGCTATCAGCAAGCGGATCCAACATCCAAGAAATGGAATTGAAGGGACCTGTCAAGTATACCATATACAATATACATCTAAGAACCATTAGCCATAAACATAACTGGTTTAATATGAATACTGGAGTTTTCCTCTTGGGAAGGCTGCACCAGGATACAAATCCTAGAACTACACCACATCCTATTCCTATTCCCAAAATCAAACCTTTTTTTGTGGTTATAGAGTTGATTTGATTCAACTTAGCAAAGGAGACTGTTTGTGGATGTCCTTCGATTGTGTAGTTAAGAAACGACTTTTTGGCTGAATCACCAGGCATATTTGATAAATTCAATCGAGAAATATTGTCAAAAATTTTCTTGTCTTTGAAATTTCTAAGACTTCTAGTTCGAAAACACTGCGGCGGATTGCCCTTCTTATATAGTGTTCATCAATGGGTGCAAACCATGTTTCATGGATTTCCTATTTGGGGGACACAATGCATTTGAGGTGGACTGGACACCCCAGGACCTGAACTGGGCCAATCAAAAGGGCAGGACTACACATTTCTCCGATGGGTTTTTCTTTAGTGAGATTTGAGTTAAAATCTAGATTTTTTTAAGAGATAAGGTACTCTATTGGCCATGGTTATGTTTTGGAGGTGATATAGAAACAAAGAACGGTAATGAAAGGTAGCAATTTTTCGATCGAATACCAGCAGATAGATTCTTTTAAACTTTTTATAATACAATACTTTTGAAAGTGGAGAGTATTGGATAAACAGTTGCTTGTTTCGGGTGCCTTTATCGTGTACTTCAACGCTATATATGTCAGAAGTTGGTTTGAGTGTGAGAAGTAATTTTCAATGCGTGAATTCACATAAACATATTACAAATTGATATCAAAAGTCTTCAAAGCCACTATCAATTTTCTACTTCTAATGTTCAAGTCCGTTGTTTAGTTTGAACTGTGAACCTTAAACTTTTAACTTTCCCGGATCAACTAAAAACTTCAAACTCCTAAACCCGAGAAAGATTATGATAATACCAACACATAATAATTATCATAACTCATTGATTCCTAGAAGAATCAGTTAATTCCCTTTAAGAAGAGCCACTTATTATCAAAGGTTCAACTTTCAAAACGTACAGGTTCAATCATACCAATGTGTATCCCTTTAACAATAAGCTCAACATAACAGCACTAGAACGGAAATCCTCAGAATATCTCAATACAACATATTCTCTCTATGTTCATTCACATGGTCTTTAGTTCTAACTAGCCCCAAAGACAACATTGTCTTGAACTGTAAACAATATTTACACACAAAAAAAGTGAATATGCTCAGAAACAAAAAATGTAAATAAATGTAAAAATAAAGAAAACAAAGAGAAAAAATAACTGATAAATGACGTTGCTAAAAGAAGGAACAGTACCAAACGTGAACAAGCACCATAACCAATAACAATGAACGATACAATAATAACAAACAATACACAAAAATACACAAAACAAAGGTAAAAATTCATAAAAATTCATAAAAAAACATAAAAGCCGTTCCTCTCTCTATTTATTACCATTTCCTACCACCAAATTTACTTCCTACCTCAGCTCAGTGTGCACATGGTCCCTACTCCCAACATCCACCACCAATCCTGATAACGTCAGCATATAAGCCCCCATCGCAAAAGCTTTCCATTCTAGATTGTGGAGTTTTTCAAGTTTCTGGTATTCGCGTTTCTTTTCCTTTCTTGGAAAAAAGTTCCCCAATTGTGGCATTTGCATTTTTTCCCCACTTCTTGGTTCGTTTTTGGTCTTCTGTCCTCCGACTTCCGAACCGGACACCACCTAAGACAAGACAAAATAGGCAGGAAAAGCCAAGTAAAGAAGTCAAATCAAAACTTTTCAAAGATTTAAGATTCCTGCCAATTACAAGTCGTGTTTTCAAACTCTCCTGGAACCTTGTTTTCTGTTTTCTATCGTTTTTCACCTGACTGAATCTTCAAAATGTCGGAGCAGAACGATATCTCTATGTTAGACGTGTCTGAGGCACTTGACAGTATCACACAGCAAGACACAAATGCCGCTCCTGTTAGAAGAAAATCCACTCTCATTTTGACTGATGAAAAAGAGCCAGAGAAGATGCATTTGGAACTGGACTTTTCATCATCTTCCGAAGGCAGAACCACTCCTCGTCATAATCAGTCTTCTACTGATCCATCTCTAGGACAATCACTGTCATCACCGCAACCATCTCCATCTCAGCAACTGGCACAACAACCGCAACAACAACAACAACAACAACAACAACAACAACAACAACAACAACAACAACAACAACAACAACAACAACCTACGATTCCAGACCCAGATATTACAGTTCCGTTTGATATCAAATGGGTTCAAGGTGGCGAAAAAGTCTACGTCACTGGCTCATTTACCGGCTGGCGAAAGATGATTGGCTTACAGAAACAACCAGATGGAACTCATATGGTAACCTTGGGTTTACCCGTAGGAACTCATAGATTTAGATTTGTCATTGATAACGAATTGAGATTCTCTGACTTCTTACCCACAGCTACTGATCAAATGGGAAACTTTGTCAACTACGTTGAAGTTACTCCAGATCACGTCCAAATGCACTTGAAACAGAAATCTCAACTCGAGGAAGAACAGATTGAACGTGAAAGACGGGAAAGGTCTCGCACACAGTCCGGGGGCCGTTTAGGCCGCAATAGAGCTGACTCCACATTCGGATTAACTAACGATGACGATGACATGGGTAACGGTTACCTGAGATATCATGACGATGAAGGTGATCTGATGATCAAAGCCTACCATTACATTAATGATATTCCTCCTATTTTTGTGGAACCTAAAGTGATGGAGCAATACTATATGGCTATTGACGAACAAGCCCGCTCCAAGAATGGTCAGCAACAAGCATGGCTTCATCCTCCTCAGCTACCTCCGCATTTGGAAAGTGTCATTTTGAACAATTTCAATCAAATGGACAAAGACAACAATTCTGGTGCTTTACCCATCCCCAATCATGTTGTTCTTAATCATCTAGCGACTACCAGCATTAAACACAATACGTTGGCCGTGGCTTCAGTTGTTAGATATAAGCGGAAGTACGTTACTCAAGTTTTGTATGCACCATTACAACTGTGAGTTCTTTTTTACATCATAGGAGCCATCAGATGCTTAGCATACACTTATTAAATCATAGGTGGATATTTACCAGATGATACCAACAAGTGGGGTGGGGCTGCATAGTGTGATTGTATTGATTTCCGTTCTTACAGTGTAACTGAGTCTTTGATACGAATTATTCGTGAATTTGATTCCAGATTCATGTCCTGTTCTTCAATATTATCCAATAGGTGCTGAAGTTGATCATATCTGGATTGATTAGGATTCCTAGGCACGTGGAATTACTCAATGGACCCGTTTCCGAATTCATCTGTTTTCGCCGACGTTAAACTAATGTACCTGATGCTCAATCTGTCAATTTTCTCCCCAGGCGGTGTCTTATTTTCCCAACTTGCACTACTTGGTTGGAAAATACTGACAACGAAAATGCAGAATATAGCGGTGGTTATTGTAAAGCTATCCGGTAAATATCTTAGATTTTTCCCATAAATATCATATAAGTTTCCAGTTTTATCATATAAGATTCTATTATTATCCAATAGTTTTTCATCTATAAGAAGGCGTAGATGCTTCAAAGGGAAAATTTAATGTGTCTTGCAGATAGTGTGGAGACAATGCACCATTTCTTATCTTACGAAAAATATCAAGCACATCCCTACCCAATAGGGAAACAAGCAAAACCTTATTTTTTCAAGAAAGTAATTTACATCAAATCTTTCTTATAAATTATCCTTCTAATGTATCTTTACCCCACACTAACCTGTCTTATCTACCGGGCCAACGGCTAACTTTAATAGATATGCACGACTATGTGCAGTATGGCAACATCAGTCAATTTTCACAGCCAATTTTTCATTTCACAAAAACATCATCAAGCCACTACTTGTGTTTTTTCGTCGCTAGTTTTACATCCACAAATGGGAGTCGTTCTGTTCTTTTCAGACAATTTCATTCCCCGGCTACCGGCTAAAGCCGTATCACATGACACCGTCGATACAACTATCATGGGTGAAAAAATCCAAGACACTGAGACGGTAACATCGATTGATAGTGCTTCAACTGGAGGACAATCCAACTATCTTCACCGGAAATTAAGAGGTCGTCATGTTCAATTGTTGGGTATTGGAGCCACAATCGGCTCGGCCCTTTTCGTATCCATTGGTAAAGCATTGGCTAGAGGAGGACCTCTAAGTTTATTAATAGCGTTTTTGATTTGGTCGATGCCTATTTTGTTCATCACGATTTCGATTGCCGAAATGGTCACATACTTGCCCATCACGTCGCCGTTCGTAAGAATGGCTGGTCGGTGTTGTGACTCTGCGTTGGAAATAGCCACAGCGTGGAATTTTTGGTTCTTGTGCTCGGCCCAAATTCCATTTGAAGTGATCACAGTTAACAGTATTCTTCACTATTGGAGAGATGACTTCTCGCCTGCCATTCCTCTTGTTATTCAGATTGTTCTATATTTCATAATTGCCGTTTTTGGTGTGGGTATTTATGGAGAAGTGGAATTCTGGCTCAGTTTGGGTAAAGTTGTAATGGCCGTTGGGCTCATCTTTTTCACATTTATTTCCATGGTTGGTGGTAACCCAAAACATTGGGCTTTTGGCTTCACATACTGGAAAGATCCTGGACCAATGAATGTTCTTTACACCACAGGTGCTCTAGGAAGATTCGAAGGTTTCTTGGCCTGTCTCATTCAAGCCACTTTCATGTTTGCTGGTCCTGAATACGTTTCTTTAGTGGCTAGTGAGACTATCAATCCAAGGAAAACGTTACCCTCGGCATACAAACAGGTTTTCATTCGTTTGACTATTTTCTTCATCGGTGGAGCTCTCTGTGTGGGTATTCTTGTGCCATATAATGATCCAACTTTGGTAAAGACTTTGGGAGTTACTATGCCAGGAGCAGCCGGCTCTCCCTATGTTATTGCTATGCAAAATCTTGGTATATCGGTATTACCGGACATTGTCAACGTTCTTTTGGTCACATCTGCATTTTCAGCCGGTAATTCCTACACCTATTGCTCTTCACGTACGTTGTATGGATTCGCTTTGGATGGCTATGCTCCTCGGTTTCTTACAGCTACTACTAAAACTGGCGTTCCAATATACTGTGTTATTGCCGCGTTATTATGGGCACTTATTTCGTTCCTTCAGCTTAACAAGGGATCTGCAGTGGTCCTTAGTTGGATCATAAACTTGATCACATCATGCCAATTGATTAATTTCCTGGTCATGTCTTTTACTTACGTTTTCTTCTTTAGAGCTTTAAAAGCTCAGGGTATTGACCGCTCTACTCTCCCTTTTGTTGGTTGGTACCAGCCTTGGCTCGCCATTATTGGTGGTTCTCTGGCATTTGTCATGATTTTCGTGGGCACATACACTTTATTTGTGCCAGGCGGATGGGACTACCAGTCATTTTTGTTCTCTTACTTGATGATCTTTGTTGAAATCGTTATTTTTGTGGCTTACAAGTTGATTGTCAAAACCAAATGGGTTGAGGCTGAAAAGGCCGATATTGTGACTGGATTGAAGGAAGTTGAGGAACATGAGGAGATGTTCTATGAAAAGTTACGTGAAGAAAAGAAAATTGATAGCGACGGTAACATCAAGAGAAACTTTTTCCAACGTGTTTGCACCTTTATGTTTGGAAGTGAGATTTAATGGTTTCGAACTCTCTACAACCACGATCCCGGTGAGTAATCTTATTGATTACGTTCTTTCTTTCGAAGATTTATTTATTATAATGTAATAAAAGTCGGACTTTACCACTTACCAAAATATATCACATAAATCATGTTGATTTGTTGCTTATGAGTACATGTAACCTGGAGCCATAGCATTGAAGCATCGATGACGTCAAAATGCCGCATACCAACAGATACTCCGACAGATTATCCCTGAAACACGATAAAATGCTATCAATATGCGGGGTTAAGGCAACACGGGAAACTTCAAAAGGTTTATTTCATGAACGGTCAAAGTTTGCGGGAAATTTTGCAACCGATATTTGGTTGCGGAATCTGGCCAGGAAAGAACATTTACTTTTGTTAACAAGGCGTCAGAAAAAACGTTAAAAAAAACTTGTGTTGCAGGAGCGTTAAGAGCCTTGATTGAAAATGGTTAGAGTTCCATCTTTATTGCTAATATGTATTCTTTATTTGGAATTCAGGTGCAAAGCCGTACGCTTGAACGCACTCTAACGGCCTAGCCTGTAAAAGTGACGTGGCGCAGAAACTTTAATTGATCCGGTGAGAGTCGTCAATCCGCGGACCTTGTATATTTCTCCAGAAAATTGCTAATTCTTGTCATATTTTGTTTGCTTTTCTTGGTCTGTGATATCTCTAGCGATGTGCATTGTTTCAGTGATTTGATACTTGTACTTTGGCTCAAAAGATTTTCTTTCACTATTTTCAATACTGTACCATAAAAGCAGAATACGGTGTATGAAGCCGTTTAAAACCCAAACTACTTATGAATGTTTGGTGGTAAAAGATTTTTGTATCTACTTACGAGCTTCATTTGCAAACAATTATTGCACTAGCCATTTATTACTACACTTAAAATCAAAAGATGCACTTACAGTCCACAACATCATTTTCTTATGCGATTATAATCGACCCTGATGGTTATCGAAAGGAAAATAATACTTCGGTGTTTGTTGTACGGCTTTTGCTGGTCGCTTTTGTACTATATTGCCGAAATTGTCTCTTCGTAGCGTATTGTACTAGAAGCTGTGAAAGAACTCCGAACTCATTTTCGGCAGGACCCACGCCTGACAATGCATGAGACATTTTCCGAACAACCTAATTTTTGAATATGGTTATGGGAAAGAGCAAAGTAAATGAATTTCAGGGGATCTTTTATTTTTTTAATTTTTTTTTCACTATGTTCACCCATAATCATTTGAAAAAAAAGAACATATCGTGATGACTCTTAATAAAGTATCAATTCCACCAATTGTTCCACCAAATAACCCGGCTTTGTCTATCTGCCGGACGCAAATGTAACCCAGTGCCTAAACTGACATATGGTAACGCACGACGACGCACGACGACGCACAACCAACCTTAAACGGCGCAAAACCCAAAGGTCAAATGCTCCAGCAAGTGTTATCCGAAAGCGAAACCCTTAATAAACGGAAACCCTTCAAATATTATAAATTTATATTTTGCATTTCCATTAATAAAAAGAAATTCTTATAACAAAATCATTATAATAACTTTCATTTCCTTCTCTTCTCTCCAATTCCTTGTCGTCTGTATTTACTTAAATTACCTCATTGACCTTCATTACGCTGTGCACGTCACCACGACACACTCGCCTCTCATTTCTCGGTGTAACAATAGTTCTTTCAACGACCCGCATATTTTCCACTGCTCTCATTGGTCACATTGTTCTGAGCCCTGGTTGTGAGCCCTTTTGTTCATTCGGCTTCTATTACTATTTTTGTCTTTGAGGGGGCTTTATACTTCCATTTCCGGATCGAGACATCTTCCCAAGAAACTGTCATCTTCTCAAGAAACTGCCATCTTTCTCAAAAGACCATCTTCTTCTAAGTTATCTAAAGATCCTTTTTAAAGGGAGTATCGGGTATTCACCCCTTAATTGGCTCTTCCTTTTATCCGATAATACTGTTCTTCTCTCACGGCTATCTATCTTTGCCCGATCCTACTCCGTTGGTGCTTCTCTTGTAAGGCTGGCTCTTCTAGAGAGTAACCCATCTGTCGAAACAAAAGACAAAAGTTTTCTTTTTATCACATTTGTCCCATTCCACTTCTACTTCGAGTCACTGTCTCTTTGGCAGATTGCTTGACTCTTCCTTGGTAACAGAGCTCTCCCATTAACTGTCAACTTGCTTCCGTCATGATCTCTGGCTGGGCGACGATACATCGAGTGCTAATAACACTTGGAAGACGAATAGAAGATAATCAGGTGCTTGAGTTCACACCTTTTCAAAACTCCCTCCAGCGAGGTCTAGCTATTGTAGCGTCGGTTATATCCATTATCTCCTGTCTTGCGGCTATATACAGCTTCCTAGCCATCGATCCCAAAAGATTAGTGTTTCGACACCAGCTCATCGCATTTCTTATCATGTTTGATCTTCTCAAAGGAGTCGTTCTTCTCATATTTCCTACCAGAGTGGTTGCGGTGCCCAGTTCATACTATAACGAAGTGTTCTGTCAGGTTATAGGGTTTTTCACTGCCACGAGTATACAAGGAGCGGATTTAGCTATTTTAAGTTTTGCCATACACACTTTCCTCTTGATTTTCCGGCCATCTCTTACCATGAAGCTTTCCAATTCAGATAGAGTCGAGGGTGGACTTTTCCGGTTCAGATACTACGTTTATGGACTCTCTTTTCTAATCCCTCTTGCATTGGCTAGTTTTGCTTACATCGGACGAGGTTATGAATCTTTTGTTTGTTGGTGTTATTTGCCTCAACGTCCCGTATGGTATAGATTGGCCCTCAGCTGGGTACCACGGTACGTGATTGTGGTCATCATTATCTTGGTGTACTGTCTGATTTATTTTCATGTCTTGAAAGAATTCCGGACCTTGGGTGGCTTTTTTTCTACCATGCATCGCCCGAGAGATAAGAATGCCCTCCATCCTACTCTTCTGATGGCAAAACCTTCATTCTTCTCTGCTATCAGATATTTCTTCGAATCTCTTCGGGATCACATCTTTCCCAAGTTGGTGCTTCCCGGTGAAAACAGTGATGTCTCTTCAACCGATACCACGTCTGATTCAAATATCGATCCAATTGCCATGCAACCGTACGGTTCACCTGGTGGTATTTCTCTACTGCAAGATGAAAATGCTGTTGGGACAGATACTTTCCAGGCAGCTAATCTTGAACATTTCCGCCACCGTCAAAAGTTGATCGAGAAACAAATGAAGTCCATTTTCATCTATCCTGTGGCTTATATTCTAATGTGGCTATTTCCATTTATTTTGCAGTGCACACAATTCAATCATGAATACCACCACGGCCCTATTGTGTGGCTTAATTGCGTTGGTGCATTCATGCAGCCATTCTACGGATTTGTTGATTCCATGGTCTTTTTCTATCGTGAGCAACCTTGGAAACACACTATCATGAAGAACTTCGCCAAGCTGTACGTTCCTCATCTAGAGGCATTTCCCATTAAGAAGACTTCAGTTGGTGATACGGATTCTACTCTTAGCATAAAACACTTTTCTGGAAAGACGAATGTTGATATTTCCCAATATTCTCGTTGGAGACAGATCTTATGCAAGCTCCGGTTCCCACTTATGCAATTACCCACAGAGCGTAATGTTGCCAAGCTAGAAGCATCCTTTGCAGCTAATCGGAAGCAAACTATCCACAGCCAAGCACATTTAGGAGCTCTCGATGAAAAAGCTCCAGATTACAATGATTTGCATGCAAAACATGATTTCTCGAATCTTCTTCTGGAGAGCATGTCGGATACAGAATTCCGCCACTCGTTTAACAAGTACAGTATGTCCTTTCCAAGCGAAAATGCTCGTCATTCCACTACAACACACTCGGGAGGCAGGCGTCCCAGTGTTGCTTCAACTTCAAATCGTTCAACCAAATCAAGGCGGTACTCATGCATTAATGATGCATTTCCCATTCCTGAAAGCTCGGAATTTGTTCTTTCGCCGAGCAAGGCCCGTACTGGTACAAGCATAAGTGGTCGTAAGTCCTTACAACGTACTTCCTTGGGTTGCGATTCAAATGTTGATTCTGTTGACACAGACACTAATAACATGGAGATTGACTTGTTTGAGTTTCTCCAAAGAGGTCCGCAATAGACATTATCCTTATCTGGATTACTTTGGTTCATTACAATTTGCCTAATTATTTTCTTTTCATTATGGTCATTCCCTTACACGAAAGGTCGAAGAATGGAAACATATACAAATGAAAAGGCATACGAGATGACCGTTTAATATTCTTCGGTGGTTCTATTCATTTTGGATCTCTAAAATTCGATGGAACTCCATCCCTATTAAGTAAATGCTTCTCTAAAATAAGATGAAGAAACCAATAGCAATATATACATCTCTTCCAGTATTCGTTCCTTTCATATAAATATGGTCTAAACGGTTTAGAACATCGAACGAGCAATTCATTTTTCCTGAAACCAAACTATCTTTGACTGAACGGTCGTGCCTGATGTAATTTTGAAACGAAAGTTTCCTAACAGTAATAACGGCCATCCCGAACTAGAAGATATCTGTTGCCTGTTAGAATACAGTGAAGCAAAAAATCCTGACTATATAACAGCCAGCCCGTATTTGAGATTTTCTTCCAACTTCAATTATCTGTTTATGCGTTAGTGCTTCTGTTGAGCTTAGGGAGAAACACAAATGCAACTAATATGTGCCATCAAATGCTCGAAATCAAAGATGGAATGTTGAAGGAAAAAGCTTAATTCACAAGCTAGGGATATATTCAAGTGAGGAGAGATTGCATTTCGCCAATATAATCACGGATAAGTGTGTTAAGCCTGGCTAGTTCTTGTTGCGCTTCCTCGTATTCCTTATGGTATTGATCATTCAAGAAATCTGCCTGTGCCATGATATCTTCGTTTTCAGATTTAATAGCATCAATCTTTTGCTGTGTCTCCTTCCTCAATGTATCAAGCAGTTCATGTTCAGCGTAAAGCTCAGTCTGTTTCTTTTGAGCATCTTCTTCACGAACACGTTCTTCTTGTTGGAGAAGGGAAACTTTGTTTTCGGCACGTTCTAGGTTTCCTACCAATGACTGGTGCTTGACTTTCATTCTACCTGCGGTTCGCTGGTAATTAGATAGCTCTTCCTTCGACCGCAAGCACGTCTCGCGGTTAATTGCAAGAGTTTTCGAGCTGTCAATTATGGAGTTACTGAACTTCATTAGTTTATCAAGCTCTTCCTTTGTGAGCTGCATGTTTCGTATTGTTTTGGTGGAATTTGTTTCCAAATTCTCCAATAATCGTAGTTGATCCTCTTCATGGCGTAAAGTACTTTTCAACTTCTCAATGACCTTTCCGATATCTTCTGGGTCCATTTTGGTGTATTCATAGAGTCTTTTACGATCCGATTCTAGATCAACCACCTGTTTCTCTAGTCCAACAATACTGTGGTACTTTTGTGTTACAGTATCCTTGAGCAGCTTACATTTATCGAACCAAACATTGGAGAGATCCGATAGTCTCTTGACCTCAGCGCGAAGTTCATTATTAAGTTCGTTTGCCCGAACCCATTTCGGATTTTCATGCAATGGAATTTTCTCCGGAAAGACCAGCTCACCGTTCAATTCGAGTAAAGCACGAAGGCGTGAAATCTCTTCATTCTCTGCAGTAATTTTTGACTCCATATCAGCAACCCTTTGTTGGGCGACACCAATTTCATGGATGGTATCGTTCCATCTGGCGGACTGCTCATCACGGAAGCGAACAAAGTTGATTATGGCACTCATTATACGAACAACACGAGCAGATTCCGGTCGTAATAAGTCCATCACTGTAAAATCGTGCATTGCTAATTTGTTCATCATGTGTTTGGCAGCTTTAAATTTTGTCATCACCCGAACTGCTGGAAGAAGATCCGATACGGCATCAGGACGATCGGATTCAGACTCGGCATCGGCCTCTGATTCTTGTGTCAGCAGAAGTGACTGTTTCACAACCGTACTGATTAACTGGTCTTCGTCTGTTGGCGAAAAGCTAAGAATCTCCTCTACCCAAAACTCAAAAAATTGAAGGATAAACTCTGGAGTTGGTTTTTCAAGCTGTTCACGTGGAACAACATAGCCCATCACCAGAAAAGTTTCCGTGACATCCTGAACTCGAAGTAGTGGGAAAGGATCTCTTATGAGAGGAAGCCGGGAACTTTGCAGAGCTATAAAACTTTGGCGGGCCATCATGGTTTTGAAGGTTCAATTGCAACACAAACAAATCCCCTAATGCGGTAATAAGATGACCTAATTGGGTAATACGATGACCTAATTTGGTAATACGATAACCGAATTGGGTGATGGAGTCTTGAGGTACGGATGTATTTTGGTTTGTTGTTGGTTTTTTTTACGTGTTGCTCCTTGTTGTGTGATACGACGATGTTGTTTTTGTTTAAACAGTAGGATGCGTAGCTTGCAGGACAGACCTACCAGATGCACCAAGTATGGGGTTTGAATCTTGGAAATCAGGGGAAAATCAGAGTAAACATAAAATTGAAAATAAAAATTCACTTTTCATTCGTACAGACTTTGAAATTCCATCTTGCTTTTATAGTACGTATTATTAATTTGTAAGGTTGAACAAGAAGTGGACCGGTTAAGTGTGATGAACCAAAGTGAACTTACAGTCAGTCAAATGGGCAAAACCAATGACGGGAAGTATTCAAATTCAAATTATTTTTCCACTCAATATATCTCTTAAGTTTTTTTGTCTTCAGATTAGTTCTAGAATCTTTTTCAAGCTGGTTCTTGGGTCTTGTTCTTCCATTCGCTTCTTAAACACGCTCGGCTGTCCAAATTGCACCTCTGCAAACAAGCTTAATTGTTTCAGTTAGTAACATATAAGGCACTGCCTTCTCTGCATCGTGTTCAACAGCAGTATCCAAATGCTCGAGCTCGTCGTTACGGAAAGTACTGATTGTCTCTGTCATTTTGCGAAGCTCTGGAGACGTTTTGATCAACTCCGAAAGATTTTCAGGACTGATTTTTTCTCCCGTTTTCTTGTCATAAACATCCACATTATATTGATTCATTAAGACTCGCAACTGTTGGTTGTAATGGCCTCCAATGACAGTCTCCACGGCAACGGTGCATGCCATGGCAGCCTCTTTGCCAATAAGAGCAGTACCTGCACCAATAGCAATGGCTCCTACCTTCCATAAAGGAGTTAAGAGTGAAGGCCGAACTCTGCGCTGTGTCTGGAGTCTGTTGAAGGTATCGTGATGGTGTACTTCCTGGTCCCACATGTGACGCAATACCGGTTTAAGATGAGGGTATTTTGCTGCCAAAACACCATACTGTCCCATGTAGATGTAATTAGCTCCCAATTCTCCAGCTTGATCAACACGAATCACACGGTCGAGATATGCCTTTTGTGCTCTAGACAATGGACCGTATTCGACATCTTCGGGGGTATATGAAACTTTCTTTGGTGAATCTTTAATCGATTTTGAAAGAATCCGTCTCGTAGAACAGAAGTGTCTTACAGAAGCGACATTTCTTGATGATTGGAAAGAGATCATGATGATTGTTCGGATATCTTTTGATGTCTTTTCGTTAACTTTTAGAGAGCGTTTAGAGAGCTTTCGTTTAGTTCTTGTTCAGTTCTAGTTAACCTTTTCTTGTCTTCGTTAAATTCTGCTTCTCCTCGTTTACCTTTACTTGTCTTATGCAGCAAAACAAACACAATCAAAGCAAAAATTCTGCCTCAAAGTAACAAACTGATATATTAAACAACCAAAAATAACCTTTCTTGCCAGATAATGTTTTTCTGGATCTTTTCCGTGGGTTATATGTAATTGAAAATCTTCCTGCCCTGTTAAGTGGAAGCTTCCAAATGACACCACAATTTGCTCCTTAGACACCAATTTTCCAGTTTGTTGAAAGTGAAATTTCATGTCTATGATGAAGGAGAATAAAAAAATCACATTATAATAATTCAATAATCTCCATTTTCTCCATTTCTTTTACTGTTACAAAGCCATTGGAGACTCATTGGAGACCCATTGAAAGGCATCATCCGAGAGACGGGTTTGCCATTGCCATGTTACCCAAATCACACCAATTGATTAGTTCAAGCGATAAGGAGAAGTTTCATTTTGGGAAGATATTTCTTTTTGTTTCGAACAATCTTTCTTTTAATAAAAAAATATAAGGTTTTTGGTTCCTCTTTGCATTATTGCTCCATACTTTTACAGGTCCTAAGCCTGTTCAGAGGCATCGTGTTTCAGACTTGAGCAGTTGAATCAAGAAATTGCGGTAGACTTCCGAATCGGGCTACTGCAGTTCATTTCTGAATCGGGATATTGCGTTATACTTCTTCATTGAGTTAGAACTGTAGATTTCCTAATTGAGCCATTACTATTGATTCCATTCCTTGTTCGACTGCAAATCAATTTACAGATAAAAGATCTTGCAGTTGACTTCTTAGAAAAGATCTTTCACTTCTTCAGAAAGCTATTTCAGTTGTATTTTCCTCACTTCCCAATTGAGGTATCTTTTCTGCATAATATATTGTGTAAACGCCCTCTATCTGAATCCTAATTATTGCAATGCTGGGTGCTGGGAAAGCCATGGAACAGACATTCGGTGATGAATCGAAAAAGAAAAAACTCAAGAAATCAAAAACAGATTCAAAACGAACATGGGCACAACCTGTTGACATGCACAAAGTTGACACTGAATTGTTTAAAGAGTGGACGTCAAAAAAACTCCATAAGATTCTTCCTGACGATGATATACTGCAAGAATTCGTCCTTGAATTATTTTTCGGAACTGAAACAGGACGTCCGGACATTTTAGCGATTAATGAACATTTGAAAAGCTTTGTTGGTAACGAAGAAAGCGATAGGTTCTGCTTAGAGGCTTGGCTCTTGCTTCTAGACGCTCAAAAAGACCCTAATGGGATTCCCCAGACGCTCGTAGAGCAGCGGAAACGGGAACAAGAAGAATTGAAAGAAAAAAATGCTCGAAAAGCTGCTGATCATATACTTCTGCTGATTCGGAATGGTCAACGAAGAACAGCACAGCACAAGCAAACCAAATATCTGCTGCAAAAGCCACAAATACAAGGAAAAGTTATCAAGAGGAAAACAAACTATAATCGGAGTTGATCATGTAACTTTTATTTGTCACTGGACAACGGACCTCTTGAGTCGATGTTGTTGAAACACAGGTCAACGACGACACGTTGTCAAAAGATGCAGAGATTAAGAAGTCAATCAATACTCAAATCTTCATGTTTTTATCATCTTTACGAGTTATACTGTCGATATTCCTTACTGGTTGTACATTCTTTAGTTCAACCTTCTACCCTCTGGTTTTGCAACCCAAAGAGTCAGCTTCGAAAAATAATCAATTTTCCGGTCATGATACATCACATAATACAAAAATCATCTTCACTTAATCCCGTTTCGTCTTTTTCTTCTCCTCCACCCGTATAATCCAGGTCGTGCCTCTGCCAAGTCTAATCAGTGGGTGATAACTGTAACACCAACGAACTCCGCCAAACTTTACCGAACATCAACAAAAACAAACAAACAACAAACAAACAACAAGAAGACAAAAACAAACAACAAACATCGACAATAAATTTACGATGCTGGAACAAGCCCAACAGCACGTGCCACAACATCCACAAGATCAAGCGTCTGCTGGTCTGCAACACCACCACCACCACCATCATCATCATCATCATGAAGAACAAAATGTCGATGTAAAGAGTAATCGGATCGGAAAGTACCAGGTCCTTAAAACTCTTGGAGAAGGTTCATTTGGTAAAGTTAAATTGGCCGAACATTTGAGTACGGGGCAGAAAGTGGCTCTTAAAATCATCAACAAAAAGACATTGGCCAAATCTGATATGCAAGGTAGAGTCGAAAGAGAAATCTCGTATTTAAGATTGTTGAGACATCCACATATTATCAAGCTTTACGATGTGATAAAGTCAAAGGATGAGATCATTATGGTCATTGAGTTTGCTGGAAAAGAGCTCTTTGATTACATTGTTCAAAGGGGTAGAATGCCTGAAGATGAGGCCAGAAGATTCTTTCAACAAATCATTGCTGCTGTTGAATATTGTCATAGACATAAAATCGTGCATAGAGACTTGAAACCTGAAAACTTGTTATTGGATGATCATTTGAATGTCAAGATTGCAGACTTTGGTTTGTCGAACATTATGACCGATGGAAATTTCTTGAAGACTTCATGTGGCTCTCCTAATTATGCTGCTCCTGAAGTTATCAGTGGAAAATTGTACGCCGGTCCTGAAGTTGATGTATGGTCTTCCGGTGTTATTTTGTATGTGATGCTTTGTGGTCGTTTGCCATTCGATGACGACTTCATTCCAGCTTTATTTAAGAAAATCAGTAATGGTGTGTACACTTTACCGAATTACTTGTCGCCTGGTGCTAAGAATTTGCTTACAAGAATGCTTGTGGTGAACCCATTGAACAGAATCACGATTCATGAAATTATGGAGGACGAGTGGTTCAAGGTTGGAATGGAAGAATACCTTTTGCCACCTGATTTGTCAAAGACTGATCACAAGAAGATTGAAGTTGATGAGGATGTTATTAGTGCATTGACAATGACTATGGGCTATGACAGAGACGAGATTTTGAATGTCATTCATTCATGTCAAAAACAACAGAACCCACATCAACACTCAAATGAAATTCTTGATGCATACTTGTTAATGAAGGAAAATCACTCTCTTGTCAAAGACTTGAAGAAGAACAAGACCGAGAAGATGGAAACATTCTTGTCTCTGAGTCCCCCTCCATCGTGGAACACCACAAATGATAATTTACCATCATCACACAAAGCCCCTGGAGTGCAGCAATCGTTGACTTATCAAACCTTGTCTACTGTTCCTGACTTGTCTACACTTCCGAACTCTACTATTGCAATCTTGCCCTCGTCGCTTCCTTCTATTCACCGTGCCTATATGATGCAACAAGGTGATGAGAGTGAGTTTAAGATCAATGCAATTTCATCCAAGAAGCTGAAAACAAAATGGCATTTTGGTATCAGATCAAGATCATACCCATTGGATGTCATGGGAGAGATTTACCGTGCTCTAAAAAACCTTGGTGCTGAATGGTCCAAACCCACAGAAGAAGAACTATGGACAATCAGAGTTAGATGGAAATATGGTCCCACGATTGTTGACGATACCGTAAGCGCTGGAGACTGTGTTCCTCCAGACTTGATGAAAATGCGTATCCAACTTTTCCAATTGGAGCCCAATAATTATTTGGTTGACTTCAAGTTCGATGGGTGGGAGAGTTCCTCTGGTGAACAGCCTGCTAGACAGGATGTTGATGAAATGAGCTCGTTTTCTGCTTATCCATTCTTACATTTAGCTACAAGACTCATCATGGAATTGGCTGTGAATTCGACCCAAGCTTAAGTTGAGGTGTATAAACAGCTTACTTTGAAGTCATTTGATATGGAATAATGTACAATCAATTCAGAAATACAAGTATTATTATTTTTTATTATTTCACTGCATGAATTCTTCATTTTCTTTTCACAAGACTAAGAGTTTCGTTTCGATTGAGTAAAAGGGTTTGTTTTTTATAATATAGAAAGAGTTGCTTTGAAATTTGTTGATATGCTTTGAAGGAGAAGAATTTTGAAGGAGAACAGAAATGGAAAGAGGCCAGAAATGAAACGACAATGGATATATAGGGATAAAAGTAAAAGAAAGAATTTTGTAAAATGACACTTCGATCCTTTTTCAACAAAACAAATAACATAGACGAGACCTGTTTTATGGAAACTCTCAAATTTTATCATTTGGAATTCCCTACGTAGAATAATGAACTCTTAGATAGCTTATAATGCAGCTTAAAGGTAAGAAAGCTCAGTCACCAAAGGGATATGATCTGAAGGAAAGTTTTTGTCAGGAAAACCTAGTGAGCTGTTTCTATAGTCAGGGTCAACCTTTCCTAAAACTTTGCAAACCTGAAGATTATTGGAGCTGAGCCAAATGTGATCCAACACAGCAGCAAAATCTCCAGTGAAGGTGGTAAAGTCAAGATAATCAGGACTTCCAGCCTCAAGCAAAGCACCGTACGCAGAAGATACCTCCAATGTATTATGCAATTCTTCTGCACACTTTTCACCGTCAAATATACGGCCATAATAGCGATCCTCGAATTCAGGGGAGTTTTGCAAATCAACAACTCCACCCTTTAAGAACTTGTACACCATCAGATCCGGGGTGGAGTTAAAGTCACCACAGATGATAATATTGGCCTTCTCAGAAGTATTATTCTCATGTGCAATAAACCTTTGTATTTCGTTCATGAGCAATTTTGTCTGCAAGAGTTTCACATCATTGAACTTGGGCAGCCAGTATAAGTGAGTATTGGCCACATATACGGTCTTATTTGATATTTTATCACGAAGCTTCAAGAGAAGCCCAACGGTGTTTCGCAGGATTACTCGATCCCTCAAATCTTCGGTAAGTTCAAACCTTTTCTGATGCTGTAGAATATAATCGCGAAATATAATTTCTCGATGGTTCAAAATGTCAAACCGATCTTTGTTTATGAAAATCCCTACTCCATCCATATGCTCTGTAGGTTTCGTTCCCCAATACGCTGGTTTTGGTTTACGGACATAGAACAGATCGTAATTTCTCAAAGGAAAGTGTTTCCTCCATTGTTGCGTATATAATTTGCATTCTAATTCTTGAAAACAGATTATATCGCTTCCAAACTGTGATATGGTTTGGTTGATAAGAGGAAGCCGGTATTGATTCCAGTCAAGATACCGTTGATCCAAGTACCCAAATACCTTGCTCCAAACATAATGTTGTGAAAGAAGGTTGTAAGACATTACTGATATTTTCGGACTAGTCGGTTGGGCCACATCGATCCAATTTCTAAAGCGAGTAGCTTTGAAGTTATAGGGTAAGTTACCTTTAGAGATGGAGGGAAGAGCTGCCCTTTTTAGAGAGATCATGGTAAGAAGATTTCGACGCTCAATTGACTGTTAGAGCTATTGTTATATAGTTTAACGCTTAGAGTTATAGGTAAATTGTTGAGTACTTACAGCTATTGTTAAACTGTTGTACTTTAAAAGCTATGGGGGACTTTGCGAGATGAGTTAAGCAATTGTTAGAAGTTGGATGTATTGCTTGATTGTTGGAGCTATTTTAAGGTGTTATTCTGTATTAGGCACTGTATCAAGTATTCCTTACTCAAGAAACAATTCTAATTCCCGGGAATAAGTGGTTCTATGTTGTCATCATTGGCTCAAACTTCTTAAAGGAACTAATGATTATCTCCGACCTGTATGGTGACATGTATGCCGGATTCTCCGATATGAAGCTTAAGGCCGAGAAGACTTGTTGGATTTTCTTTATGAAATTTGAAAAAGTTTACGTAAAGTCATTTAAACCCGTGGATGATAGAACAAGTGGATTTTGAAATTATTTTATTTTGTAATGAATTCGATTAAACTTTTGACCTGGAGTTCTGTTTTTAGCGGTCAACCTACCTTTACAGGCTTAATGTTTAACCTTGCTTTGACTGTTTACTTCAATTTCTGATCTTTAGTACAGTCTTCTTTAGATAGTCCAAAAATTAACATGTAGTCCATATTAAACTTTAATCCCATTTATTATTCAGCTCTTTCGTCTGATTCAGTCTGTTTCTTCATTTGCGTAGATCTGAGAGTACGATTACACTTCAAATAAATCGAGTCAAAGTTCTGAACCATCGAAAACAAGAAATCGAGACAATTTCAAATGATCATATTTCTCGTCTTGAGGAGCTTAAGCTTTATCCCTTTGTACTATCTTGCTTCCCTGAAGTTCAGACCTTTTGCATCTCAAGAAGGTTCAGATGTGTCATGAGACCTCAAAGTATCCCTTTGAATACGTAGAGCAATCAAACCGCTAAGATCTCCTCTGTTTTCTGATAACTTGGCGATCCGTTTTTTGGTCAATTCCGTCCGAGCCAAGGTCTTGTTTGCCTTCTTACATAAACCATCTGCGAGAGTACAGATATCACAATTATTGGCTTTCACAGGACAAACGGTTTGTCCGAATCCAACTAAAAGAGGATTTATATCTGACCAACACTCACGTGGAAGCCATTCTTCTAGTTTCATACGAGTAACCTCGGGGTTGTCTGACTCGGGTACCCATCCCCACATCTGGGCAAGTCGATGAAGGTGAACGTCTACACCGATTCCCATATTGATTCCCCAGCCGTTCTGAAGAAGCAAATGCCCCATTTTTGGCCCTACCCCTGGTAATGAAACCACATCTTCAATGGTGTTGGGTATGTCTGAATCGAATTTTTCTTGCAAAATGGCGGAAGCTTTCTTCAAATAAATAGCCTTACGTCTATGGAATCCCACCTTGGAAATACATTCATCAATTTTTGCTTCGGAGAGTGCCACTATAGCCTCCAAACAAAGACCATTGTAGCCCTGGTCCCGACAGTGTTGGTGTAAAGTAGTCATCGCAGCGAAATTGACTTCATCCTTAGTTTGTGATGAAAGCATCAAAGCAACAAGAAGCTGAAATCGATAAATTCGGCCATGTGAAACGTCGGGATTTTGCGTGAGTGATACCGGCATTGTTCCACACCCCATTCTATCCACTGGGGTCTCTATTAAAGCTCTCATTCGAACAATCTCGTTATATATGCCTATCCAATTACTTGGTTGTTTTGTTTCCAAGTCTTTAGTATATTGTGGAAACACATTTGGCGGGACGCTAGGTGTATTTTCTGATTTAAGCACTTGCTCAAATTCGACCTTGATTCGAGGCTCATCTCTTTGATCTACCTCGCCGAAAGATGATGAATCGGTGGTATAAGCAATTTGGTCGGTATTTGATTCTATTTTGACCTGTCTAGAAGAAAATTCATCGTTGTTGTTGACACTGTGGTTCTTGGTACTATGATTTTGGAGACCGGGAACTTGTTCAACCTTAATCGCTTCGTGCAAACTTTGTAGTCGTTTACTCTGTCGTGTAAGAGTCGCACGTTTTGCGTTCGTTCCTATTGTACAAGACGATCGTTTCATAACAAGGATCTCTATGAATTAAGGTACAATGTAATGGATAGTTCCTCGAAAAGTGGACTCTGAATGCTGGTAGCAATGTCCAGAGTTCATCTGGCGTGTATAGGAGTGCTTAAGATGAAAATATGGCAAGGAACTTCAATTAGAAAAATGGAGAAGCTCAACTTTTAAACTTTTCGTCTCTAATCCACTTGTCACTTTCGTCAAAATTGTGTAGTAATCTGTTCTGTCCGGGCTGGGCTGAAGAGGTTTTGAACAAATGCTACCAAAGTCTCATGTATGGCGATTGTTCTTTGGCTCTTCTTCCTTCTGAACCAAATAATTCTGCATGTGACCTTTATTAATGAAATAATTTATATTTGAACGACCGCTGACTTATCCACAAAAACAATATCTTGGTTAGAACATTAACTAGATTAGAACATTATCTTGATTAGAACATTATCTTGTTCCCATTATTGGTTAAAACCGAATTGAAGCTCGGCTATGAGCATTCGCCAGGGATATTTTGTATACATCTGCACTGAAAGGTAATCTTCATCTAAATCTGGATCCTGAAAAATGAGTCATTTGGATTTCTTGTTTTAGTAATACCGGATCAATTTCGGGTTTAGTAACCCCGGATTTCGGAGTTTGGTTCTCTGTGTGTAGGAAATTCCGTTATATACGATGAAATGTGGGGGTCAGCCTTGTAACCTTAACGCCAGAAGTTTGTTCAACATCAGTCATACAGTCACATACAGGATTATGATATAGAACTTCATTTCAGGATAACTTTTTCTTATAAATGCATTGGATTGTCGATTTCTTGAATCCTGGAAAAAAGTTATGAAAGGAAAATGCCTCCCTGTGTCAGTTCAGTAATAGCCCCAACATGCCCTCCTACAGATGAAAGTATGAAAACACAATCAACCACGAATTCTTCGCAGAAAATCATTAGAGCTCCAGGGAAACTATTTGGTCGTATAGCACAAGCGTGTGATCGTTGTCGGGTAAAAAAATCCCGTTGTGATGGTAAGGTTCCTCACTGTTCATCGTGTGTCGCTGTAGGAATCAAATGTGTGGTTTCTGATAAACTTTCAAGAAGATCGTTTCCAAAAGGATACACCGAAAATCTTGAAGAATATGTCCGGCAGTTAGAAGCCGAAAATACGAAGTTGCAGGGTTTAGTTCACCTCCGAGACGAACAGCTAGCGAGCTACATTGAAAAAGAACACAGAAATTCGGTTATGAATACAGTTACAGAAAACAGAGAAGTCAAGAGGGAAGATGGTAATTCACTGTCCGGAGTACAGCATCATTCAGATCATTTTGATTCTAATACTTTAGATAGTGCTACCGTTCGGAATCATAAGGATCTTCCTTCCAGTTCGCTTCCGAATTCAAATACCCATAAACATGATGATGAATTTTGTGATTTCTGTGCTGGATCTCCTGTTGCCCATCAGAGGCTAGTTTCGCTAGCTGGTTGTGGAATACCCTCCCCTACAAACCTTATAGACGCAAGAAAAGATGTAGCAAGTATTGATTCTTATATTCAAACCAAACTGTTTCATATTCACGAATCTCCATCTCCAGGGTCTTTTGCTGTTGCGTCTGCCTTCGAAAAGATGAGTAAACCACACCAGGAGAATGAAGTGAGTAAGAAACAGCTACTAACAACTTTGGTTGCCACGGCTCTTCCGAGAAGTACAGAAGAAACTCTTTTCGTTCCAACTCTTTTGGCGAAACTTTGTCAAGTACACGGATTTAAATCCAACGTCGCTAGGTTGACTGCAAATGCTATCGCTCTGCTCAAAGAGTTTGTGCCTCAAAAAATAATCAATGACAATAACATTGAATCTTGCGACAAAGAAGTTCTTGATCTTGTTATGGATGTCGATGGTATGAAGCTTACTTCTGAATCAGCTTTTAAGTTTCTTTCAGGTCTTCAGCTCCCAAGTAAGAACGAGATGGACCATCTTTTGAATGTCTACTTTGATAATTGGGGTACCACGTTACCAATTTTAGATGAGACGGTCTTCCGTACCAATTTCATTCGCTACTGTGAAGTATCAGAGAAGGGATACCTGTCCCAAAAATTGGTTCATAGTTTCGAACTGTGGGAGAAACTAGGGGCACTTCTAGTCCTTACCACAACATTGGCTCTTTTGTCACTAAAGCCCAGATTCATAAACTCAGCTTCTGGAGTAAATTTGGCTGCCTATCAAAACCGTTTGAACAGATTCAACAATCTAATATGTGAATTCATCAAACCTAATTGCATTTTGACAAAATACTGTTCGATTGAATCCCTTAAGATTCTCACCTTGGCTTTTCAATACTGTCTTGCTATCGGAGATATTGCAAGGTCTTACGATCTTCGAGGCAGAGTTGTCCTTATGGCTCAACAATTACGAATGCATAGATGTCCTGCTGCCGTTCTAGGAATCAGCAATGAGCAGAGTGACATGGACTCTCAAAGATTCATGCAAGCAGAAAGACGTATATCTTTCTGGTGTGTCTACTGTCTTGATGTTTACTCCTCTTTAGTACTTGGTCTTCCTCGTTTGCTAAAGGACTACGAGATTGAATGTTCCATGCCTTTTAGTGAAGGAAATTCCGAGAAGTCGAGCAACAGCAAATCTGTTCTAATTATTAACAACACTCGCCTTACCATTTTCGGAAAAGTCAGCCCTTCAGCACTTTCATTCATGCAATACTGTAAAGTTCTTGGAGGTATCATCGACTCAGTCTTCTCAAGGTCCAAAGAAAGAGATGAGCGTGATAAAGCCAGTTTTCAGGACGGGATTCTCGATTGTTGGCGGAGAGATCTTCCAAAAGCCCTCAAATTTAATATTGACGTGAATGGATTCTCGTTGAAGACAGGTTCTTCTTCTCAAGTCACAGATTGGTCCTGTTTCTCTCATGGACAAATCCTTGCGATTTACCTTTACTACCATGCTAAAATTTTGATCTATCTTCCAATTTTATCAAAGTATGGGAATCATTGTAACGTAGGGCTGTCTGAAAAAGATCAACTCGAACAGAACCAACCGAATCGAAGGGATTTGGTTACCAGCATCTCCATGATTCAACAATCTTGTATGCTAATATTGGAACTATTGGCAAGTCTTTCTGTCTCTCTACAGTTTCTTCCAATCCCACTCAATATCTCTAGAGAGCAAGCAAGGTTTTCTTTATTGGTAGCAAAGGGCTCAATGGATTACATTAAAGGCGGAGTTTTGCATCAGAACCTGAAAAATGTTTTATCAGAGACTTTGAGAATACTCAGTTTCGAAACAAAATGTGAAATGCCTGGTGCTTTATCAAATCATTGTGCAAAGTTGGTTGACTTGTCAATTGACAGAATTCTAAATTCAAGGTCTGAACCTTTCCGAAATGTAACTCATCATGAGAATACTCAACAGAGACCAAACCCAATAAAGGATCCAAAACCTAGTGACGAGACGGAGATTGCTTCAACAGTTAAATGGTGTGAAGATTTAGATGTTGATAGCCAGACGTCAAAATACCATTTTATTAAAACCGAAGAGCAATCTCTGGTATCCAAAATTCCAGATGCAATGAACAATCCGCTTGATGTTCAAGTGAAAAATCCAACTGTTGATGTTATTAACGAACCTTGGCATCCTAATATCACTAACCTGTTGAATAGCTTAACTTCATTTTCAGAAAATTGGTTTGGGTTTAATAACCAGGAGCATGACTGTTTTTATTCTAATCCTTTGGATTTGGAACTCAACAATGAGTTGATGGTCAATGAGTTTATTGCCGATGGATCTTTAGGACTTATTCCGTTTATCGGAGCCGAAACACGAGAGCTCGATGAAGACAATTTAAGTGATTGTTATGGCGAAGATGGAGCATTCTCTTATTAAACATATTCAATTCTTGCATTTTAAATGATTATGATTCTCAACATTGTTAAGAAACAATGGTTATATTCAGTTATTGTTGATAATATTCTAATGAATTTAGCCGAATTACCTATGCCTTAAGAAAAATTTATAAATCCAATATTCTAAAAACAACATGAAAACGCAATTGCCTTCTCTTATGTAGAGCTATTTCTTACTATAAGTCGACAACTTAGAGCAAGATTCCATTTAGAACAGTGGCAGCAGCCGCAACTTGACAAATAAAGAAAATAGTGCATTAAGAGTATCGCCCGAAAAGGAAAGATATTTTTATTTATTCCAATAAACTAAAAATTGTCAAAAAAAATACCCAAGCTGTGTTCTCCCTTAGATGAATCTCGGTAATGATCTTTGGGGTACCATCTCCGCGATCTCCGAAGTGATCTCCGCAGTCCCACGTATATAATACCCCAGGATTTCCCCACTAATAAGTAAATATTGATCAAAAAGCCATCCAACTTCAAAAAACAATTAATTCTTTTATCTACTGTTCTGGATTTGTATTTAGATCGAAAGAAAATGACAACATTTGCTCGGGCTGGATTTAAAAGTGTCAATTACAATTCGTTCAGACCTCACTATCCACCATCATTCTATAAGATTCTCCAAGAATATATCGGTGAAAAGAGAATAAAGCGTGCAATTGATTTGGGATGTGGAAGTGGTGTTGCAACCTATCCGCTTCTTGAGTTCTCGGATCACGTCGTGGGTCTTGATCTCTCGCCGGCAATGATTAAAACGGCTAAAGCATTGAAACCTGAAAAGCTAGCAAAGCTTAACTTACAAAATGATGACTGTATTGAATTCCAAGTCGGTTCTGTAGAGAGTTTCGAAGCACCTGCATCTTCATATGACTTAATCACAGCAGCTGAGTGCATTCATTGGTTTTCTGATTATTCAAGTTTCTTTGCCTCTGCTTATCGCCAACTCAAGCCAAATGGAGTGCTTGCGTACTGGTACTATGTTGATCCTATCATTATAGATTTCACAGGACCTCATGATCTGACAAAGTCTGCGGCTGAACTTCTTCAAGGGGCTGCAGACATCTATCACCGAATTGTCTACAACGACCCCAAGCTATTGGGTAGTCATTGGGAACAACCAGGCAGGGAAATACTCAAAAATTCTTTGAATAGTGTTGATACCTCGATCCCAACGGATTTGTTCACTGATATAAAAATCAAAAAATATCAACCAGTTCTAACTGGCAATAATGTACTCACAGCGGATGATTTGATTTTAACACGAGAAGGGATTACGATTGTTGACTTTGTCAACTACATTTCAACATACAGTCTGTACCATAGCTATAACGAGGCCACTAATCAGGGACATGCCCTTCTTGAACTATTCTTAGAATCTTTTGAAAAGGAGCTTGGATGGAGCCGAACCGAAACTTTTTTGAAGGTAAATTGGGCTTCTGGTTACACCTTTATGAGGAAGATCTAGAAGCGTTGTCTCCTGTCCCATTCTCTTTATGTATCCTCAAGATATTGGAGTGGGGAGTAGGAAACGAAATAACTCGAATCCGATTCAGTAAGTACTCTCATAAAAGACATCTATTATTGATTTCTGGACAATTACGTTAAAATTATTACGAATAAACCTTTGAAAGAACCAATTTGTACGCACCTAAGTATCAGTAGTATTGTAACTCTGATTCTAAGATATCAGTGAACAACTACTGTTGGCCATCCTCAAAACTTTCCACTAACAACTGTGAATCAGAAACAAGTAAATAATTTAAAATTCTGCCCAACTGTCCAGTAATGAACGATTTGAACCCGACTGTAGTAATTCCTACAAACAGATAATTTAGCATATCTTTCGCTTGACTGAACATATAAAACTTCAAGTTACTATTGATGAGGAAAACTCGTTTTTGTCTTTGCATCTAAAGAAATTCCCGCTCCTAAAATTCTTAAATCAAATTGATTTGGACAACCCTACAACTGACTTCATAAGGATGGCCACAAGGAAGTTCAATTTTCTTTCCTTTTTGCTTAGTGGAATTTTAACAACAATTAATGTACAACAGTCTTGAAGTTCTTGAATCTTAAAATTGTTTTTCGTCATTTCAGGAATCTTGTACACTGATAATTCCCAAAATCTTTCCCATTTTACCAATTTTCCTCAAAAATACTTGAAAAACAGAATCAATAAAAAACTACATTAAAACAAAAAGAAAAGTTTTAAGAAATATATAGAACAAATTTAACCTAAAACTCAAATAAAGTAAATATTCTCTGGATTCTTGGTATCTTTTCTGACTTGCCATCAAACATACAAATTTCCTTCGCCTCATATGGGGGCCATTCTCACAATTATTATTCAACGTTGCCCCCTCCCCCAATTACTGCCTCTACTTGTCCACTATGGCTGTCATTAACATCAAAATCAAATCTTCCGGAGATAAGAAATACGATGTCGAGGTCGACACTGAAGCAACAATTGCCGATTTAAAAGTGATTATCTTTGCAAGCTCTGATGTTCCTCCCGAGAACCAACGTCTTATCTACTCCGGAAAGGTGTTGAAGGATCCAGAAACTGTTGCCTTTTATAAAATCCAAAACGATCACAGTGTTCATTTAGTTAAAAGCCAAGGCGTAAAGAGTGTACCATCTGGTGCTCAAGGTGATGCTGCTGTCAGTAGTACTTCTTCAAATACTGGTTCTTCTGCTGGTGCAGCAAACGCTGGACTGACAAACACAACCAGTGCAATTCCGTCTAATATCGCTGCAGGTCAAGGATCATTCAATCCTTTGGCAGATCTCACTGGTGCAAGGTACGCTGGCTATGCTCAATTGCCATCTGCGTCGATGTTTGGCCCAGATGGTGGCATGGGAGCATTTCAAGATCCCGAACAACTAGAGGCAATGATTCTGTCACCAGCATTTCAAGAACAAATGAACGCATTGATGCTGAACCCTCAGATGATGGATATGTTACTTAGTCAAAACCCACAATTGCGTGATATGAGCCCCGAAGCTCGCCAGATGTTGCAGCCAATGTTTCGCGAGATGATGTCTAATCCAGAGAGTTTGAGATCTATTATAAGTCTCAACAGAGCTTTGAGTAGTTCTGGCGCCGGTGCTGCATCTCCTGGTTTTAATCCTTTCCCCGCCCCTGGAAACCCTCTGGGAAATGCAGATGCAGAAGAATCTACAGGAGCTGGCTCGAATGACCCGCCAAATGCTTTCCCGCTGTTTCCAGGTATGCAAGGAGTTGATAATCCTTTCGCCAACCTTTGGGGCCAAGCCGCCAATAACGCTCCCTCTGCTCCTGCCGACACAAGACCACCTGAAGTCAGATATGAAAATGAATTGCGTCAACTCAATGATATGGGATTCTTTGACTTTGACATGAATGTTGCCGCTTTGCGTCGTTGTGGAGGAAGTGTCCAAGGCGCTGTTGAATACTTATTGTCATTGAGCAATTTCTAATACAACTACTAAACCACGGAATACCTTGGTTTATTTAGAACATATAAAAATTATCATTCCCGAAACTTTAAATATTTTAGAAACAGCAAATTTCCTCAATTTCCTTCCAAAATTTTACAAATTCTACAAATTTCAAGGTCGTGCATGTACCGCTACATCAACGTTCTTTTCCCACCGTTGTCACTACTAAGAAACAACTTCTTGTATGCTATGCCTCGTCTTGCCGGAGCTGCGTCACTAGGCGACAGTAAGCCTGACATAAATACTACTTCTTGTGATATTTCCGTAAATGACTTTGACATTCAGAAACAAACCCCTGATAACTCAGCCAATTCTCTGAATTTGCATCAAGAGACCCTGAAGTCCATTGTCCAACAAGAGACTTGCAAAAGTCTAATCTCCAATAGTCTATCACTCCCCTCCGCTGGTGAATTGCCTAACTCGGAAGCATCGAACTCCGAAATCAACCAAACACAACCTAAACCAGCACTTGCATTTACCCTGTCTCATGAAGGACCCACGAATGTTTATAGATTCGATAGTGTTAAATTGGATCCAAGTAATCCTTTTGAATTTGAGCTCCAGAAGCTTGTCGCATTGATTGTGAAAAGTTGCCCACAAGCTCCAGGTTTCTCTTCTGATTATCTTCAAGAAGTAACCATCTTGGCATCCCATTTCATGAAAAACTTTTGTGATTCTCTAAAAAAACTCACCGATATTCAACGACATAGCAAAGCAGGTATATCGGATCTTCTCTTGTGCTTGAATAGACTTAATGTCACTCCCAATGACCTCTTTAAAGAGTATCAAAGGCATAAGGCATTACCAAGCAAAATTCGGCAGCAGGCTGCCCATTTGCGGATTGAAGTCAATCGCTTAATTAAGGGTTATAATGCAGATAAGTATGATCTTGAAAAAAATGACCCATCTCTCGTTTTCTTCACAAACGAGCAATACGAAATTGCAGCTTTGGTACCGCAACAGGACAATTATCGTGATTACATACCTAATTACTTTCCCGAACTACCTCCAGACTTTACTTATCGTCTGACCAATAATTATATGAAGACTTTGACTGAGTTGAAGAAGATAAAAATGAAGCTATTCGAAGAATCCAGACTCAATGAAGCATCTTTATATAAACTCATTGATGATGATGAGAAGAGATGGTTGGAAGAACTCGATGAACAGTTGCGTGCAACTAGCGACGATGATTCTGAAACAAATGAAGATATTATGAGCATTGTGGACAATCACGGTTCAGATATTGAAATGCCATCCCCAGATTTCGTGAAGCCAGAGAAAATACCAAACTCCCGAGATGGAAATGAAAACGTTCACTCTTTTTCTGCCGAAACATCTTTTAAACAGGATACAACAAATAGCCTAGTTTCGGAGCCCTCGAAAGACAAATTAGTCAATGGCAATACCACCAGTGATCATAACGATGAACTGCAGAAAGTCGTTGGAAATGGTGAGACAAGTCTAAAACCCATTTTGAATGCGGACGAGAAAACATTTCCAAATGACGCTCCAAAGATACTCCAACCTGAATCTAGTCCTAAAAAGCTGAATACTTTCGATATTTTAGCTTATGCCAGAAAGCGCAAATTTGCCCTAGAGAGACCTATTCGAGAAATAGCGAAGCGATCTGACTTACGAGCAAAAAACTACTACCTCAAAGCAGAAAAAAAATTCTCTTGCTACGCACAAGAGATCCCAGTTTGGGCAGATTATCAAGAGCTCGATTCTATTATTAAGCACAGCTTCACAAATGTAATCCGTGCCACAAGAATGGCCGAAAAAACAAAGCAGGAGAAGATTGCGCTCTTGGCTGAAGAGAGACAACGTCTTGAAAAGGAAAATCAAGTAAATACCGGTACCCTCGAGTTTGCCTTCAATGAAGCTGACAATTTCCTGGATGACAGTGATGATAATGCTAACGAAGATTTTCAAACATTGGACTTTGGAGATATGTCTGAACCCCTGCAACACATACTTGACCAGCAACAATAGAAGGAAGATCAGGATTTTGGTGATTATATTGAAAGTCTTTTGAATGGCCACTTATAAGGTGGTTAAGTTACTGTTAATTCTCAATTAACGTGAGTACGGCGAATTTCTGACTCCAACTCAAGCAAAGTTGATCAGAGATAATCAGATTGATAACATTAATTCCAGCATTTGTCTGGTGCAAAGTGCTATCAAAATTCTGTTTGAAATATGGAGGAACGTGTCATGTTTGCATTTCCTGGGTTATATTTTCCATTGGAAGAATACAGTTGATGCTTTTAGACAGCGATTAAAAGTATATCAAATGCTGAATAGACAGATCCTGGTGATAATAGTTTGTTTGTTGTATTTCTATTTAGTGATGACAAATTCTATCAATACTCACGAATTCATTCCTTTTCGACCAAATGAAATATGCAAAATTGTTTCTGAATAGTAACAAGGGAATCATTAAGAAATTTTTTATTGTCTTGGAGTGAGTGGCTTCCAGTCAGACATCGCCAACAGACCACCATTCGTCTTTGCCTGAGTTGTTCGAGACGGAGGTGGGACTGGTCGAGAAGCTTGTGAAACTGTTGGAGCAGTCGTTTTTGGTGATACAGATGCAATTGTCCCATTTAAAGTTGAACTGGTTTTTTTTTGGTCAGGAGCTTCAAGTTTTGAGGCGGAAAGTGTCACTGGCTTGAGAGGTTTCATAGGTCGAAAGGCTTCAGTTGCAGAAACCGGTGGCACAGCACCAGCTGTAAAACTCTTCGAAGTTTGAAGTGATGAACCATTTTTAGGTGTTAGTGGTGCCGAAGAAATTCCCAAGTGAGCCAAATGAGGCTTCAAAGTTACTGATGATGATTCTTTTGGTTTCCCACTGCTAGTTGATAATTCAAGAAAAGATAATGGACTGCTGTTTTTCGAGGGCACATCTGAGGTCAGCCAGCTACTCTCGGTTGATGGGATACAATCCATAGGAGGTGGAGGAACTTTCCGGGGAAGACGAGAGGACACCATTGTCCTGGCTCTGGGAGGGGGCGGAGGTGGAGTTGGCTCAACATCTAAGAAATTGAGTTCTGACAAAGTGTCTGAAGCAAACCCTGAACTCTGTGAGGCTCTAGATCTAATGGACCCGATTCCACTACTTATGTCATTATCGCTTATTTCACCGTGCTCGGATTTGAAGGCTTTGTAATACTCGCTCGAAAGTTTTTGTTTCAACTTTTGATCAATGAATTTTACACCACAACTGAAGTTTGAATAAACAGGTTTGTGATCACTGATGAGTATCTCCATAACAGAGTCGTATTCAAGCGAAGAGAGCGAATTTGGGTTCTTGCTTCGGTAAAGTATTCTGTCCGTCCAAGAAGGAACACGCTGTTTCTCTGACGAGTCGTACTGAGAAGTGCCTTTATCAAACTTGTAAGTTGGCAAAAATAAGATGCGACTTTCCTCAAATGCACTAAATGCTCCGTTACGCTCGCGCTGTGCAAGTGATAGTTGATCTAAAGCTTGGAGTTCATCGAAGGCGCCATGATCTATTAATGATCTGCATCGATCATTACCTATATTCAAACGGTAATTAAGATCGCCAAACCAAACAATGTTATCATGATCACTCAAAGTAAGGTTTCTTGAAAAAGAAAGACCCAGCATAATTGTCATGAAGTCGTTCTCTCGCTCCACTGTTGCATTGACTCCAGCTGCAAGGTGCGATGTCACAAGGGCAAATGAAGTAGACCCAAACTCAAAGCGAACGGCACATGCTCCTTTGTTGGCTGTGATTCCACCAAGTCCGGTCTTTTTTGACAGGCCAGCTACTTGTGTCACATAAGATATCTTTGATTTCTTCACAAAGAGAAAAAGACACATCGAGGACATCAGCTCAGTTCTGAGCAAGAGGTACTGTTCGCGTCTACTATTGAGACAGTCTTGGATTGCTTTAGCCCATAACAAGGGCTTTGTGGTGTCACCAGCTAAAATAGATCCAGCATTGAGTTCAATTAGCTCTTGTAAACCCAAAGCATAGATATCAGCATATTTTTCAATACCCTGTCCTGCGGGATAGAGCCACTTGCTCAAATCTGTTGCTTTATTTGGAGTAGCGGCGTTGACATTGAATGTCCCAGCAAACAAAGAAACGTTATCGTAAGTGGTAAAACTGCTTTCCTGCTCGCGGAGCTTTCTTGAGACATAGTCAGAACTAGGATCATAAATCTTGACAGGAATCGAAAATCGACCATCTTTTCCGAGCAAGAGATCGATTGTTGATTGCTTTTTTGAATCGACGAAGGTGTTTTGGTACATTCTGGACACCGATTTGGTGACGTCTGAAAGAGCACCAGCAAGATTCATTTTTCCTGATCGAGTAAATGAAGACTTCAAAGCATTTGTTCCGGTATAAATTTGAGAAATGGCGTCTCCGTTATCGGCCCACAAGTCGTTATGGCGCCCAATTAAGTCGTCAATCATCGAGCGGTCACTGCGGTTATCATAGTGATTAATAATTATCTGTTCTAAGAGGGTCTGACATATCACCTGTTCGATAAGGTTTGTTCTGTCTAGACAATCAAGACAGTTTACTCTGAAGACACCCTCCTGCCGTGTAAGAACTTCTTCGCTATCCAAAGCATAGTCGAACCAACTGAAATGTTCAAGCGAACTGCGGAGAAATTGGATGATTTTAATTGCACCCGCAAAGCCTCCGCTCAGAGACTTTGTTTCATTATGAAAATCGAAATGAGTGTATAATAGATCTTCAGAATGACTAGAGCGCGATAAGAGCTCAGTGTAACGTCTCAGGAGTTCCATTTCCAGCAGCTTTGTTTTAGATAGCAAGTTCACGATGTGGCAAGCGTTGTATTTGGAGCAAATTTGGGTGAAATGTGCGTCAAAGCTATGTTGTGTTGCAACAGCAGAGCGGGTGACTGTAATCTTCGGGTTAATCAAAGTCAGATCTTGCTCCCAGAAAGCCGGTACTGAGCCTCTTATCTGTGTGTATGCAAATACCAGACGCTTCGAAGGATTGTAGAATATGAATTCAGACTCAACAAAGTTGGCTACATCTCCATTATCATCAATTCCTCTGGAGTGAAAACGCGTTCCAGCGCGCTTCCAAGATTGTTTAGAAATAATTGATATGGTATTTGAGCCCCTAACGCGAATCGTTTTCGCAAATCCACGAATGACTGTGGTGAAAAAGCGATTCCGTTCCAAGAGCCGAACGGAACTTTCATCTAAAGAAGACTTGAATCTCAACATGTCTTCCATCATAAAATTGTTCCACATAAACTGCTCTTGGTAATGATTGACGTTTATTCTGTCATCTTCAGAGTTCTGGCTCTCGTCAAGTTTTGAAGTGTTCACACCACGATTTTGAAGCATGGAAGTCAAATCGAAGTCATTAGAATAGTAGAATGATCCGTTCAGTAGAAGCTTCCGTAGTTCCCAGCATGGATGAGGTAATCTAGCAGCGCTCTGACTATATGTATCAGTATCTTCGGGATCCATGTTATTGTAGATTGGGAAGCCATTGCTATCTAAGTTAACATAGTCCCACTCATCTTCAGTTATACTTATGAATTCCACTGCAAAAATTCGATTAACAGACTCGTATGGAAGAGGCAGAGCAACATCAGCTACTGCGCCGGTGACAATTGCTAAGTAGGTAGAACCGCCAATGCAAATTAATCCTAAGCAACCAAAAATATTTCGTTTGATTAAAATTTCGAAACCATTGTCTTGAGAAACAGTTGACTTCGTATCTAAGTGAACGACAACTCTTGGCAGAGGGCTGTCCTCAATGTTTGAGGTTGTTGGACCTTTATGTTGGTGAAACGTAACACAGTGTGTGGGTCCTTCAAGTGCCACCACGCGGGGTTCTTTGTGTAATAGCACTCTCATGATAACTCTCAAGAAAAGGAAGAAAAAAAAAGATCCCGCAATTTCTTCCAGAAAAGGAGGTTAGTGTGTTGACGAGCTCGGTCTGGGGTTTTTTTTCACGCGAGCACATACTCCCCTAAGCGTAGGCTGTTTCTACTACACCCGTACCTCCTGAGGAAGCATTTTTTCAAGTGGTTTGTCGTTCAGTATCGAAGCTAGCAAAAGAAGAGCATTTTTGATTGCATTTCTCATATATTAACAATGGCTACAACATATCAAATTACCTTGTCAGACGAGACCAAGGAGAGAATTTCAAAGGTTTTGGACTATTCAAGAACCATTGCCCACTATGGTTTCATTCCTTTCATTTTGTATCTTGGATGGAAGGCCAGCCCCACACGTCCTTCTTTGTTCAACTTATTGAGTCCATTTCCTTCTGCTTAAACAGTGTATATAGTTAATTTACAGTTGGTTTTTTAAATAGGCGTCTGAAGCTCGTGTAGAGAGAACATGTAGTGATTCATCATAGTTCACACAATGGGGTTCACCTGATGATAGCCATGGACACACCCCAAGAACCTCATCAAAATTTCTTTAAGTATGTAAATATGCCTTTCACGATATGAACACGAATTTGTAAATGTTGTTTTTCAAATTTGATCCCTATTTCACCCCATTTATGGAGTCACGCACCTGGGACATTTCTCACCAGGAAAGGTAACGAATGGAGTACTCTTAATTCATATAAATTGGGACGAAAATGTCATCCTGGGACTCGCGCCAGGTGGAATTAGCGCTGGGTCTTGTGGCTGGGGTGGTGACATCGTGTGTAACCCATCCTCTTGATCTCTTGAAGATCCGACTCCAGCTACTGAGGCATTCAGCTACTCATCGCTTTGAGCTGATAAAATTGGTCACTTCTGTAATAGTTGAAGATGCGAAAAAAACCTACGTACAACTGACTAAACGACGGCCGTTGGCATACTATTATCTACAACAATGGTATCGAGGAGTGGTTCCCAATCTAATAGGGAACACGGCAGCCTGGAGTATATACTTCACATTGTATGCGGAATTCAAACCTGTTTTCAACAAACTTGATGTAATGAGTGAAAACAGGGGAGCCTCCTATTTTGGAGCCTCATTTATGGCAGGGATAATGACGTCCATTGTCACAAATCCAATTTGGGTTCTTAAAACAAGGATTTTGAGTTCATCCCGGCAATCACAGTCATCCTATAAATCGGTAACTGATGGAGTGCTACGTATTATCAAAGAAGAAGGTGTTTCAACATTCTGGCATGGCACTTTACCCAGTCTTTTTCAGGTATTACAAGCGAGTGTTCAGTTTTCCATTTACGATCAATTAAAAGATTGGATAATAGCAAGTTCGACTGAAACACGAGATCCGGGACAATTATCTACTTTTCAATATTTCTACTCTTCGGCCATTTCAAAAACACTAAGCATGTGTCTTTTCTACCCTACTCAAGTCGTGCGATCTCGTCTCCAGGAGCGCTCTACTGTGAAAGGGACTAGGAAAATCCTTGACTTGTGCCGATTAATATGGCATCAAGAAGACCGCTTCCGTGGTTTTTACCGTGGAATGGGTGCCAATATGGTCCGGGTTGTTCCTTCTACTTGCATTACCTTTGTAACATACGAAACTGTCAAAAAACACCTTAAAGCTTGAATAATATGGGGATATTTTTTTTAAGAAATGGATTTTATATTTGCGAAGGAAACTATTGTAATCAATTGCTGGTGCCTTTGTTTTTTCTCCAATGCCATGTAAATAGAAGTCTTTACACACGTTTGCCAGAAACAACGCGTCAGACCAAAATGGAAACACCACTTCCCAAAAGACGTAAATTAGAAGATAGTGAAGAAACCGAATCAACACTCCAAAATGAATCAAAAGATCAAAATTTATCGACAGATCAGTTAGAATCTCGAAGCTCTACAGATACCAATGCTGAACAGGTTTGGCAATCGAAGTCCATCAGCTCGATCCCTGATATGTATGCGTTTGATAGCACTACCTTCCACACAGATGTACCTAGCGCCATATTGGAACATGAAAAGGAGCCTGTGATATTGGGAGTGGATGAAGCTGGAAGAGGACCAGTATTGGGTGCCATGGTTTATGGAGTGGCATATTGCCTTGAAACGTATCAAGAAGAATTGACTAAATATGGTTTTGCGGACTCGAAAGTGTTGAAAGAGCCTTTTCGTCATCAATTGCTAAAATTGCTCCACGATAAGGACCATAAGCTCTTTCAAAATGTTGGTTGGGGAACTCGAACAATGACTGCTAAAGATATCTCAAATGGCATGTTAAGAAACGTTTCAGGCCAAGGCCCCTACAATTTGAACGAACAAGCACATGATACCACTATTCAACTAATAAGAGAAGTTTTGGCAAAGGGCGTCTACTTAAAGAAGATATTTGTGGATACAGTAGGTCCGCCAGAAACTTACCAAGCCAAATTAAAGAGATTTTTTCCTGAAATTGATATTACTGTTACAAAGAAAGCCGATAGTCTTTTCCCGATCGTTAGTGCTGCTTCAGTTGCTGCAAAGGTTACCCGTGACATGAATTTGGAATGGTACTGTAACAATATAGACCTGCTCAAAGGAGTAGTTTTAGGTTCTGGGTACCCATCCGATCCGAACACCAGTAAGTGGCTTAAGACCTACGTGGACCCAATATTTGGGTGGAGTCCTGGATTAACCAGGTTCTCGTGGCAAACTGCCAAGAACAACTTGACAGATAACAAGGCAGCGAATGTTTCTTATGAAGAAGAATTTGTAAGGAAAGGAGGTTATGAAGATATTGGAGCTTCTTTACTGTCTGCAGCGAAAAAACCCACGAACTCTCTGCTTTTTGGTAGTCATTATGTACTTTGAGTTGTTGAACCATTGATTTGCAACGTTTAGATCCAAATGGTTTGTTCAAATGCAAAAAAAACTAATTTCTTGCATTCATAGCCTATATGCATAATAGTGTAGTGTAATTCTATTTCCTACAATATGACTTGTGTTATTACAATAAAGTTCAAAAGTTTTTTCAGTATCCTTCATCTGTCCCAGAAATTCATAAACACACCAACAAAAAAAAATAAAGACAAAAGACGAAATACAAAATGCAAAATACAAGGTACCAAAGATAAAACCCATCCCCACATATGCCTCTTCATCTATTATCTTTTTCTATTTATGGAGCTCCGGGAACTCTATCTTCGTTACGCTTTTCCCAAGGTACTTGAACAACTTCGAAATACCTGTCGAAGAGTTTAAAATTTTTTCAATATTTCCATTCCAATTATTGTACTTTTTGTGTCGAAATTAAAACCTATATAAATTGTATTTCCTTGCTTCATCGGACATTGATGTCCGGCCCCGGAGGACAACCATGCGCGACCACCCTCTTCTTCAACTTCCTTTTAAACCTTCTTGTTCACTTGTTTACCTTGAAACAACAAGCGTTCCTTGGAGTTTAAGACATCGGTGCTTGATAACCAAATCTCAGAGCGTAATTTTTTGAACTAAGCAAGTGAAAATGTCTTCTTTGTTAGCACTCAGAGCTATCGGTGGTGTCCGTGCCATCGCTCTCTCGAAGCCATACCTTGCCTCAAACTTGCAAATGGCTAGATTTTACGCCTCAAAATTCCCAGCTCATACTGTCATCAAAATGCCTGCTTTGTCTCCAACTATGACTCAAGGTAACATTGCTTCTTGGGCTAAGTCTGTGGGAGATGAATTGAGTCCCGGAGAGCCTATTGCCGAAATCGAGACTGATAAAGCTGCTATGGACTTCGAGTTCCAAGAAGAGGGTTTCTTGGCTAAGATTTTGGTTGATTCCGGTGCTCAAGATATCCCAGTTGGTCAACCTATTGCTGTTTACGTTGAGGATGCCGCAGACGTTGCTGCCTTTGAAGGTTTCTCTGCTGCTGACGCTGGTTCCGAGTCTGCTCCTCCAGCTGCTCCAGCTGCCGAAGAAGCCCCAGCTGCCGCCACCGAACAAAAGGAATCTTCTGATTCATCTTCTTCTGCTTCTACTCCATCCAAGGCCTCTACAACTTCAAGCGCACCTGTCGGCCGCATTTTTGCATCCCCATTGGCTAAGACCATTGCTTTGGAGAAGGGTATTTCTCTTAAGAACGTTAAGGGTACTGGTCCAAAGGGTAGAATCATTGCCAAGGATGTTGAGAACTTGAAGGTTTCTCAGGAGCCTGTTGCTGCCACCAATGCAGCTGCCATTGAATCTTCTTACGAGGACATTCCTATTACTGGAATGAGAAAAACTATTGCCACCAGATTGTTGCAATCAACCCAACAAGCTCCTTCTTATATTGTGCAATCTCACCTCAACGTCTCTAAATTGTTGAAATTGCGTCAATCTCTCAATGCCACCGCTGAAGATAGATACAAATTGTCTGTAAACGATTTGTTAGTCAAGGCTATTGCCTTGGCATCCCTTAGAGTTCCTGAAGCCAACTCCGCTTGGCTCGGAGACCAAGGTGTCATCAGACAATACAGTGTGGTTGATGTTTCCGTTGCCGTGGCTACCCCAACTGGTTTGATTACTCCTATTGTGAAGAATGCCCACAGTAAGGGTTTGATCGCTATTTCCACCGAGATCAAGGACTTGGGTAAGAGAGCCAAGGCTGGTAAGTTGGCACCTGAAGAGTACCAAGGTGGAACCATTTGCATTTCTAACTTGGGTATGAACCCTGCTGTGAACTCCTTCACCTCGATTATCAACCCACCTCAATCTGCTATTGTTGCTGTTGGAACTGTTGAGAAGAAGGCTATTCCTTCCTCTGTTAATGAACAAGGCTTTGTCTTTGAAGACTTCATCACTGTGACTGGTACGTTTGACCATAGAACTATTGATGGTGCTAAGGGTGGTGAATGGATTCGTGAGTTGAAGAAGGTTGTGGAAAACCCATTGGAATTTTTGCTTTAAAATAGTCATAAAGCATTCTTGTCGATAAATGGCATATTGGAATTGCACATATAATGATTTACCTCCCCGCCAATCATTAAAAGGAGCCTAAGATTAAGATATTCAATGAATTTCGATTGTTAATGATAAAGTATTAAACTTTATACAGATTGCCTACACAAGAAGTGTTTGAGCATTTGTTTGAAATTTCTTTCTGTATTAGTTTCTGTTTCCGTTTGTATTCTTACTCATAGGAACAATTATACTTATAGATTTTATTGCTCTGAACAACATTCATTTTCAACTTGTTGATGCTCTATTCTCAATTTCGATTCCTTTCAAATCATCTTTCTCCTTATCGAATCGTCCTTTCCAAATTACGAGGTTATTTGTTCCTATAGTTTAGTTCTCCTATAGGGAAGATAATTGTTCAAACCGACACGAAAAGAAGATCAAATTGGATCATATTTGAAAGATAATGCTCCGATTTTATTAAATGCCTCGATTTTGGGATGATAATTCGTGTATCTGTTTCAGCACATTTTATGGGTTAGCAATTTTCCTCAGATATGTTTAAATTATCAACAACTCCAAACAAAACAAGAACAAAAAGAAATTTGACAGAAAAGAACAAATATAATCCCTATTTGATAAGAAAATTACCTCCAATTTAAACCAGCACTACCGGAAAACGTTTTGTCTTAGTATTAGTTTTTGTATCACCTAAAACAACTGTCATTCCTCTGTGTCTGCAGATAAGAATATCCGAATTTGGCGGACCCACCATAGTGCATACTTTGGTGTTAAACACATCCCCTTGTTTTCCTAGATCCAACTACTTATCATGACACTAGAAACTATTCGTATTGTACGTCACGGTTATAGATCCAATTGGCTTCCACCTCCACATCCACCAAACCCGACTGGAATCGACAGTGATCCTGTTTTGGCGCCTCATGGAGTTCAACAGGCCATTGAATTAGCTGAACATATTAAACTGTTGGAGAGCAAACCCCAATTTATTATATCATCTCCTTTCTATCGTTGTATACAGACAAGCAGTCCTATTTCACTTGCACTAGGCTTGCGGATTGCAATTGATAGAGGCGTTGGGGAGTGGTTTAAGACTAACAGAGGAGTTATTCCAGTACCTGCTGAATACGAGCAACTTAAGCCGCTCTTTGAAGAAACTATCGGAGATAGCGCACTTTGGGATGGTACTGGAATCATTCCAAGTTCTGAAGGTGAAACCGAAGACCAGGTTTTCGAGAGATGTGGGAACTTCTGGAAAGAGTTTATCCCTAAGTTCGAAGCCCAGTACCCAGAGATTTCGTCTATTTTGATCGTCACACACGCTGCAACAAAGATTGCTTTGGGAATGAAGCTTATGAATTGCTTATCTCTTCATCAAAAAATTGAATTTGAAGGCCAGTCTACAAAACTTCGAGCTGGTGCTTGTTCTTTGGATGAATATCGTTTAGAACTGGAAAAATGGATTCTTAAAAAGAACGGAGAAACTAGCTTCTTACAAAAAGGAGAGGAGATGAATTGGAACTTCGATGCAAAATTTGAAGCTGGCTCTGACGAAGATATCAAGGCTCGTCAAGACTCTCAAAAAGATAACAAACAGGAAGAATTTGAGGTACGTAGCTCTCTATGAAACCCCGATGAAACCCCGATGAAACTACTGACAGCTTAGGAATTATATTTTACAATTGATGTCCCTGTAGTCAATTCGTCATACTCTGACGAAACTCATGACTCTAGAAGTGAAAACAATACAATTCTTGTCGACCAGTTAATATTGAACCCTGGTGCCAAGTTACAAATTACGGAAATAGACCACGAAACGCCCCTATTCAAGTTATCAGATAATGCAAATGCAACTGCGGACCCCAATAATAATTCGTTCAGCAATTTAAGCGCCATTGACGGTCAAATTTATAAGACCAACTGGCAAAGGTTAATTGGAACAGAGCTTATTATTGATGACTACGGTGATCCAGTGGGCACCGTGAGAGAGCATTTAATAGCACGGGAAGCTGTCAAAACATTTACTAGCCCTTCAACAGGAAGAAATAATGGTGAGAACCAAGAGCTAGATTCGAGGACGAATTTCTTTACAACTGCGCTTAAAGCTTGTGAAACCAAGGAGAACAGAGAGAGCTCTCTGTAGAGGGGGAAGAATCAACTACTTTTTAACAAGACAATGAAAACTGATTCCTAAGATGTACCAGAGTATTACCAAAGACCAATTAATTAAATTTGTTTCATCGTTGTGTTTCATGTGTTTATTGGAAGTGACTCCAACAAATCCTGTACACCTTGTTATTTTAACATGTGGAACTCAGAATTGCTTACAAAATTAACTTCATTAAATGTGGTTCTTGGCTCTAGTTCTCCGCGGAGACAAGAAATACTTCTTATGAATTTGGGCATAAAAAACTTCACTGTCATTCCTTCTCTGTTCGAGGAGAACCTTTCGAAGCAAGGGATCGAAGCTGGTGACTACGTGAGAGAAACAGCGAAGCATAAAATCCCTAGCATTGTATCATCACTTCCTCATGATGTGAAATCATTGCTTATTGTCGCTGATACAATTATTAGTTGTGGTGGTCGTATCTTTGAGAAGCCCGAAACAGCTCAGCACCAATGGGAGATGTTTCGATTTTATCAGAAACATCGCGAGATTAACGTTTTGACATCCATACATGTTTGTATCGTACAATCAGGGGTAATAATTGATCAAAGGGAAAAAATAGAACTGACAAGCTTACGTTTTGATTCTTCTCTCTCAAACGATCAGCTTGAATTTTATATTGGCTCAAGGGAAGGTTTAAATGTGGCAGGTGGTTTCAAGTTTCAAGGTATGGGATCAATGCTTTTCAAAGGCTTTCAAGGTGATTACTATAATATAATTGGATTACCAGTACGAAGCACTTACGAAATTATTGGAGAGATCTTGAAAGATCAGAATTTCAAGCTACCAGCATGAAAAAAAGATGATATTATCGCACTTCGAAGGGCTGGAGATTTTAACCCCTATACTTTTACTACTATGTCCATCTTTGCCTTCAAACAATTGTCGGATCTTTGATTCTTGAACCCAGCTATTTTAGACCTGCATACACAGAAATCTCTCAGGGGCGATGGCATCGCATTGGAACTTACCATACCAGATATCTGTCATAAATACAATTTGAAAATGGCGAAATCTAATTCATCGAAGGTTTCAAAATCTTCTAAAGCGATTCAGGCCCAAGTTTCAGACTTTGAATTTCTGTCAGATGACGAACAGATTGAAATTAATGGAGTTGGCGAAAAGTCTTCACATGGTACCTCCAGTCACTCATTGAACCTCTCCAAAGAACAAATCATTCAAAATGATATCTCTTCGAAAAAGGGTAGATCTGTTTTATACGTTGGAAATCTTCCACAAACTTTTCAACAGTACGAATTAAAGAAGTACTTCGGCCAATTTGGCGACATCACCAGGGTCAGACTTCTGAAAATAAAGAAGACAGGAAAATCAAGAGGTTATGGCTTTGTTGAATATAAAGACTCTATTAGCGCTAAAGCTGCTGTTGAATCAATGGATAACTATCTATTAGGCAAATCCAACCTCAAAGTACAGATCTTAGAAAACCACGCAGACAACTTATTTTCTGCGAAAATGAAAAGTAAGTTTGGAGAATTTGATTGGCGTTTGAAGGAACACAACGAATATAATGCGGCCAAACCCTTGGAAACTTGGCTTGAGTTGCAAGCCCAATTTGAGGAAAGCAAGAAAGCAAAAGTACAACAGTTGCGCGATGCTGGATTTAATTACAACTTAAAGGTATAATGAGGTAATACAACGTTTAACGCAGAATTTAAGTATTTTATGTTACAAATGTGGAATAGATTATAAGTACTTCAAAACAAACTCCACATCTCCACGTCTCCACATCTCCCCAACTCTCCAACTCCCCAGCTCCCAACCCCCCTAAACTTGAACTCCCCATCTCTATGAGGACCCGCCAAAGCAAAAATTCCAAAGAGCCGGAATATTCTTTTCCTCCTGGATTGGAAAGGCTTCTTTCAAACGCATCAACGCGGTATTACAAGCCAACGCCCGAGTGCCTTTTACAAGGTCAAGTCATAACCATCGATCACTTCCTCCCAGATAATCTTTGCAATGAATTAATGAGAAGTTTCCAGGATAACGCCAATTTTCAAACTACACCGCTAAGAAAAAGTAAAATATACAGTCCAAGACTTAATGATCGTTTCTCTATAGTTGATCACTGGGCTGCTGAAACACTATGGCAATACTTCAAATTTGTGATGATTAACCGGAGTGATTTTGATGATGGTCAAGATTTCAGCGGTGAGTTTAGCACCGCCAAGAGCTTAAATCCACAATTGAGATTCTACAGATACCGAGACGGCCATTTTTTCGGACAGCATTACGACGAATCCGTTGAGTGTTGTCTAGCGTCAGACCCTCAAAAACGAGGACGCACAAAATGGACGTTACTAATCTACCTAACTGAAAGCAACGACTTTCAAGGGGGTGCTACTATTTTCCATATTGATGATCCAAAAGCTCCTCCATTAAAGGTTCGTCCTAAGAAAGGAATGGCCTTGCTACATAAACATGGTGATGATTGTTTGAAACACGAAGGCGAACTTGTAAAAAATGGAGAAAAGTGGATATTAAGATCAGATGTCACTTTTTAGCAATTGCCATTCCTACGATTTTAATATCTAAACAAACTTATTACCAGTTAATGATATGTTTTCACAAAATGGTATTCGAGTCAACCAAGCGACTCATATAATACTGTTTACTTTGTGATCGTATCAAACTCTGCTATAACTTACATTTGTGCCACATAACGACAAGCGTTCACTGCCACATCCAAGCTAAAACAAGACCCACCTTGAATATCAAACAAGCGCTATATACAGTATTGCCACCGAATGCGTTGTTAAGGATTTCTTAGACCCCAGGGTGTTTAGAACATCATCCATAAGTTGATTTTGATCTTATTCTTTTCCTATCAACATACTGTGTACGTTAAGAACATTTTTCCTACGAGCTGCATACAGGTTGTATTTAAATCTGTATGTCAAAGAAATAACTTATGTACCATAGCATCTTCATTTTTCCGAAACATGTTTTGACTGGAGTAACGGATTTTCAATGGTTACTCGTTCCATAACTCCCTCAATCCAGTTAATACAAAAACAAGCAATATCAGATCTGTGATAACTAAAGGATGTCTTCTTGATCTTATTGCACGTATCATGATCAATCTGGATCACTCTGAATCAATCTGAAACTATCTGAAAGTATCTGAATATCTCTCAATGCTATTGATTGGCTATGAGGCACAATTGCTTCGCATCCATATAAATATCTCCTTCTCAATTCTACCGATTACCGTCATCACCATGAATTCAAAAATTATATTCCAAAACAGGTGAGACTCAGACAGAAAACTCAACCAGTAAAAAATCGAATTCTTTCTTAATTTCGAACCATAACGAGAAATCTACAAACTCAACAATTAATCTTTCCAATTCTAATCCTTTCACTTTTTGCCACCTGATTACATTTTCCCAATATATTTACAAACGAAAAGAACACCTGCCAATAAAACCCAAAACACAACCACCAAACTAACAACGCATTGATTTACAGCTCTATCAATGTAATTATAGCTTACCCTCTCTTTCCTTAATTATACCCTCCAATCGAATACATGTAAAAACAATACCCCGAGAACAAAATAAAAATAGTAATTTCTCGAAGGCTTACCCCCATTCAATAAAACTACACAATTTCTCAAAGTAGACTCAATATCAACACCAAAACATACAACAATTCCATTCAACACTATAAGCTACAGAATATTAATTACCACTATAAAAATTGGCTCTATTTCGAGTACACCTTCAATAGATCTAAGGCCTTCTCTCTTCAAACCATCCATCATAAGCTCATCATTTACACTTCAAACACGATGCTATCAAGACGAAACTAAGTGCAACCTTTCCCGAACCGACACGGTCGTAACGCTGTATAACAGAAATTGGTCAACCCCCTTGGTATCTGCAAAGAAACAACTCTTCACCTACACTACAGCAGAAATTTTTCCACGGCAGTGAAACAAAGTGCAATCTTTTTTTCATCAAAAGCTTACTATAATGCAATACGTTTTAGTACAGTAACTTACAAATTGACCACCCTCTTAAATCAACAATTATAACACAAATAGGAGAAAAATTGAAGGTTCACGAACAGTTCAATATATTGAGAACTCGTGCGGAGTTAATACAAACTGAACAACGAAATTGCTATAGTGAATACAAGCATCGTGTTCCTTGTATTTCAATAGCACTAACATCTATTCATGTATTCCCTACCACAAGCGACACATGTCACTATTAGATATCAGAAAAAAAACTCCTTTATACTTCGAACAATTAGTATATACACCACATACTATGTTAGACATAGTTCAGATTAAAAAAATTCTATTCTCAACTATATTCACTTTTTGGGTACGTGAAGCCCTAAAAAAAGTGATCGTTTATAACGTAGCATATTAAACTTCTAATCTATTGCAGAGTAGACGGCAAGTATTTCATCCCAACATGTATTAAAATGAGTTTACTGTGAGCCATTCAAGATTCAAGTTCTTTAATATTAGAAAGAATATATCTCCTTAATTGTATGGGAGCCAAATTTCTGTTCAAATCATGTAATATTTGACATTACAAACGGCACGTAGCACAAGCGGAAGGAGCCATTCAGGTGGAACGCTAGTTGAACTAAGTTATGACCCAGTTTGAAGAATATATTTAACTAAGGGTATCTTATTGCTAATGTGAATTGATGATAATGACAAACTGTATTATGAGTTGTTACCTAATCAGTAATCGTACGTTATTGCTGACCTATTTAACTACGGTTACAATTTAAGTTTTGACATTTGGCCATATCATTCAACTGAAATATAGGTTGATACAGATTTAGTAGAAACACTTTACTCTTGACTCCGAATACGAAGTCATTTACGGATTTAAGGTCTCTCTACATATTGTTTACTACAATAATACCTAATGATAGATTACCTAACAAATTGTACTTTACTTTTTACTACATTTTTCATCTACAGCATGAATGAATAACTACACTTTTCCTACATAAGCAAATAATTGGTGGAGCCCAATTAGGCGAATCTTCCTTTCGCGTGATTGGAAATTTGCCTCATTGTAGTAACACCGTATCTTTTATGGGTCTAGGAAGAGTTTCGACTATCACAAGAATGCTGTGACAAGAAGATATCTCTGGAATTTGAGGGTAGTGTCCGTTACATCAGTGTATGTACTATTAACATAACTGAGACAAACTTTGAGCTAACGGCTTTTCTTATGGCTCAATAACGAAAATACAAAATTTTTCTTCGATTTGTGGTTAATATTTCATGACTGCGAGAAAGCTGTCATGAATTGAAAGATTGTGCGGCATTAGAAAGGGAATGAACGCGTTGGCATTCAATCTATCGGAACAAACGTGTATTGATGTTTGCGTTGATCATCCGTTTGGAGTACGCTATTGCATCTAGCGGTAAGATATATGGCGACATCATGCTTTGTTATACTATAATCCGATGAAGCTGTTGTGAGCTAATGCTTTAAACAGAAGTGAAGGTAGCATGAGGAATGTTTAGGGAAATGACGAGAGAAGGGAAAGGGAAGGCAATGACCAGTGAATAGAATTGTAAAGAGCACTAGATGGAGGGGTTGTGGTATAATACGTACCTTGATTTTATCGTTCTTCTCTTAACATGGCGAAAGCATTGATGATATTCCTCCTTCCGCACAGAATCGTATTTTGATTGTGAAACTGTTGCAAGATTGAGTAATAATATAAGCTCATTCAATAGAACTGTGATTTTTGTGTTTCACGATGGGTTTGGCGGTTAATAATAATTTAGTTTTGGTCATTCATGGTGTTGTAACAGGGATGCTTTCACGGTGTTCGCCGTGTTGAATTTTCCCAAAAATGGGGAGTAAAGTAAAAGGTTGGTAGTTGCTTGTGTTCTTGTTTGCAATAGTCGGTAGGAATCTTGAAAGTACTTGTACGTGTGATAAAGAGCTATTCATTGTTAATCTGCATGTCAATTTTGTCAGTACACACAAATACCCTGGAAGTCCCAAGTTGTTAGTTCAAAGTACTATTTTCATGGAGTAGATCAGAATGAGTGTGTACTTTCAAGTTGAGAAATCATTGCCCAGAATTTGATTTCTATTCGGATAGTTGCTATACTTAACGTTCAAGAGATTTGATGACAAATACCTTTGGTGAGCCTTGTTTCGCCATTGGTGACACAAAATCTTCATGAAACAGCCAGGATATATAAAAAGCAAGGTAATGGCGGGAAGTAGTGCAAGAATGTCGGAAAAAACACTGAGAGTAGTAAGAAACACTCAACCATGTGTTGTTTGGTAGTATCGCTTAGAGACGCAACGCGCTATGTTTTTGTTGAAACTTGACGTACCCAAATGCTGAGGCAAGGCTAACTGTCCCATCTTCTTGGGATAGGGAACATTTAGATTCTTGTTTGATTGGTATTACCATCGCAAAAAAATTAAGATATTTTTCTAAGGGGAGAATATGGGTGGGCAGGCCCCCTTTATATATTCAGACCAGGTCATTTACGGGTGTTATGACAGCTTTATTGGCATATTCGATCGGTGCTTATATATAGGATGTGCATGTTATATACAGGTCTATTGCCCGATCTGGCGATTGGTCCTGCAAGTCCATAATCTATCTTACTACTAGAAATGAATGTTACTCAATTACTCTTGACATTATCTTTGGGCGGTGGAACACAATCCTTAAAACATATATAAGGCTATCAATGCGAATTTGTTCCAGTATCGAGGGTCGAATTTTGAAATTTCGCAGAAACTCGAGTTTCGCTTGGTGCACCCAGTCATGCATCCCGTCAGGGTACATTAGTGCCAGTACAAACTGAAGTTTACCAGTAAAGAGGTTGACGATCGGATTAGATAAAGTGGGCGCTCTCGATACAGTTAATATCTCGCGATCCTGATTAATCTAAATCTGCAATCATGTCGAAAATCCACCATTCAGAGATGTATCAAGATAGCATTATATTATACCCTTAAATCTGTCAGGTTTCGGCTTTTGGTCACGTATGCATTAACGTACAGCTTTTGGTCACGTATTCGGTTACTCCCGGCTTCAGGTCACGTATTCGTGATCAATAACTCTTTGATTCCCCTCTTTACGAATATCATTTCGTCTCCATCAGTAGAACAGAGGTCAGACAAATACATCAATCAAAAGGAAATTATTACGAACAATGTTGCATCGTATTTTATTGTTCCTCATTCGTAATCTGATATATACTTCTCTGTTTCCAACATCAGATATTAAGATCCTTTAAAAAGAATAATGAGGAAGTTCAATCATTATCGTTGTGTGTTCCTAGATCGTCTTCAAGTTCAAATGGACAACTTCTCGTACAAAAACAAAGGAAAATGAATTGTTGCCGTCGATTGTACTGGAGACATTGTCTTAATTCATTTCTTAAGTTTTTTGTTTTCGTTTTTTGGGTCATGAAAGGTCATTTATAATTTTTATTGAGATTTTGCCACTCATAACTCAAATTATAAACTTTCAAAATTTGAAAAAACAAAAAAACAAGAACCAAAATGAAGTATAATAATATCTCTGCTTTGTTAAAAAGATGCCTTCCAACCATAATAGTTTATTCTGTACTACACTCCCAGTAGAACTTCAATATGAATCACCCAAAGAAAGCAAGAAACATGAAATCCAAATCACGTAGTAGCTTTAAAGGGGATGCATAACACATTATATCTTAAACGTTCACAGAACCAGGGTGTCTCTAAGGATCATCGGATACCAGTTGGTTTGAGGTCGCCTTAATCCTTCGTCCCGAACATACCTTGACAAATACCATCATCCTTCGGTGCTGAGTGAGGGATTTAAGCATGTCAAACCACTAGCATGTGACGATCGAAACCGATGGAAATAGAGCATTAATTTATTTCCGGATGAGCTGGTCCATGAATGAGTAAGAACAGAGTTCAATGATCGTTCGGGCGACTTGGAATAAGCAATCTTAAGCTGCAACAATAACAGTGCTATAAAAAATAGCACAGAATGGAAATTACACATTAAATTTGTTGTAAGGTTATCTTGAGTGTTGAGGGAGCACAGAACTCATTGAGATTGATGTCAGAAGCTCAATTGAAATCATTATCTGCCTTCTAGGCTTCCTTAGAGCATCCTGAGTTTGAAGTGTGCAGCTAAGGTTAGGGAAATTGGTATCAGATAAATTGTTGACTGATATTTTAACCTTTTCAACCTTTTCAACTTGCAATTAATGCTCCGGATTTGCAAAGAACTCTTTGATAGGAGGACGAAGCTTGCCCGCAAATACTGTCAAAAACGCCACTTACGCAAGAAGAAAGTGAAACATTTGGTAGTAGACGTTTAGTGTTGCCGATACTATTAACCATAACACTGAACTGGGTATTACGGCTGGGTTCGATAGTTCTAACCAACACACCACACTAAACTCCGTGTTTCGGCTGGGTTCAATGGTTGTTCCAGCAATAAGGCCCAGCATAGTTTCCAGGCCCAGCTTACCAGGGAGAGTAAGGTTTTACGACTGGATCAGGTGTAGTTTGGAGTGGTCGGGCTTAATAGATCAGTCGTCAATGGGTGAATTCTTTCTCCGAAACATTTAATTGAACCTCCAGATGCCTCCATAATCAGACACTCATACTTAAAAACCTTAGGGGGCTGAAGGTAACCCTAAAATACAGAGTCAGCCCAGTTTCTCGGTTGAACTGACTACTGACCACTGGGTTGCACGACTCCACCACGTAATTGTGGAATGGAGTACATAAGTCTTCAACGATTAAATGTTCTTTCCGAATAAACTGAAAAATAATCCATTCACGTTCACCACTATACTTGTGGATTAGACCCAGTCTTCGTCCGAAGGAATTTTAGTAGCCTTCTGGAGAGCCCAGGTTCTTGCCAGAGACACAAAAATAAAAGGACGTAACGGCCGCTGGGTTTGGATCATTGTAAGAATCATTCTGGGAGTATTTTTGAAGATGCTTTTGGAAATCTCAGTTATATAGTTGGAGTTAGCTCAGTTTGCTCCAATTTGTGATAACGGGGGATATTGCTGTCATTTGCAATCGACATAAGGTTCGGATAGATATAATTTCTTAAACACATTTTTTTCATTAAACTCCATTTCATATCTTTGGAATTGATACGTGACTCGAACTTCTGTTTCGATCTTGTCATCTGATCATTTGAGGCCAGCAAAACCTATAAGAGTATTGATTGGATACTCCATTACATACTGATATTCATGTAAGGTAAGACCAGCGGACGGATCCCCTCTATGCTAGGATCAAGGTACATACTCGTTCCATTCGAGTGTTTGTAGTGCTTTGTTGTGTTTGTTTTGTAATTGTTTACAGGAGGGATCAAGCTTACATACAGTCCGATTACCTCATCTGGCTAATTGCGCTCCACTGATAATTTATCTAACAAAACCATGTTTATCAATGAAAGGTAGAGCCACAATGAACGTCGATGAAGACTCGAAATGATAAGAAATGAAACAAAAATTCGTATTTCTGCTTCTTTTGATGCCTTCTTTTAAACTCTTGAACCATATCTTCAGGATATGAAGGTTAGATTATATTCAACGTGGATGGCACTTTCATTTCGGCAGATTGACGTGTCAACTCTTTATTATACATACCTCTGGAAGTTTAGTATAAGACTTGGTTAGCAGCATGAAAGAGATCTTACGTAGGGCCCTATTGCAGACCCTCTGTACCTCCTCTCCATTAATTAAGTAACTGGGAGACATGTATATCTTAAGTGATCTCCTTTTAGGTAACTCTTGGTAATAGTTATGATAAGCATCTAATAATATTTGAGTTCTTTCATATGATATATAGAAATGGTGATGTATATATCTTTGTTTTGAAGGAAATCACATCATCAACTATATTCTATACACCTTAAAAGAAACTTGTAGCAAAAAGAAAAAACAAATAAAACAACAAATAAAGCAATCAAATACGAAAAAGACAAATTTATATTCTAAGTGCCATTTAATTGGCAGTTAACAAATGATTTGGTACTCTTCATCTGATTTTTTGAGTGTTCCTAGCACTCGCCACCATGAGTAATCCTTCTGAAGTGTCACCAAAGCTGCTAGCCAACGTGAAACATGTACTTCTAGTTCTATCCGGAAAAGGAGGAGTTGGTAAATCTTCTGTCACCACCCAAGTGGCGCTCTCTCTCTCATTGAAAGGCTATGATGTTGGAGTCTTGGACATTGATTTGACGGGACCCTCATTACCCAGAATGTTTGGTGTTGAATCCAGCCGGGTTCACCAATCACAAAATGGATGGGTTCCAGTCCAGGTTCACAAGAACCAAGAAGGATTATCGCGAGGAAACCTTTTGTTAATGTCTCTTGGACTTCTTATGAGCAAGAGAGATTCCTCCATTGTTTGGAGAGGCCCCAAAAAGACTGCCATGATTCGTCAGTTCATGAGCGAAGTAGCTTGGTATGATGCAAATAACGGAAAGGATTTGGATTACTTGATTATTGATACACCCCCAGGAACATCGGATGAGCACATCGCCATAGCAGAAGAGTTACGATGGGCAACTGTGGTAGATGGGGCTATTATTGTGACAACTCCTCAACAAGTTGCTACTGCAGATGTACGGAAAGAAATTAATTTCTGCAAAAAAGTAAACTTCAATATTTTGGGGATTATTGAGAACATGTCAGGATTTATCTGCCCCCATTGCTCTGATTGCACAGATATCTTTTCAAAGGGAGGGGGAAGAGAATTAAGTGAATCTTTAGACTTGAAGTTCTTGGGAGAAATTCCAATTGACCCTTCATTTATCGAATTGATTGAAACTCAAACACTGAACCCAGAAGAAGTATTGGCTGTCAAATATCTTCAGTCAAAGCTTTATCCAATTGTTTCAGGCATTGTCGACAATTTGGTCGCCTGATATACGGCAATGAGAATTGGAACATAATGTACTATACAATCAAAAAAAAAAGAAATAATATCAATAAGATTGAAGCCGCCTTATACATTACACATCAGACTCATCATCGTCCGAATGCAGCTTCTTCCAGACTTCCATTTTCTTCTTCAATTGTCCCACTGACAAAAACATAGGATTGAGAGCTTTATCCCATTTCATTTTCTCATAGTTGTCTCCATACTTTTCATGAAGAGCAGCCAACCAGTGGCATTCAATCTCGGAAACTGTTTGCTTACGAGCGGGTTTGGCATGCTTCAATTGGTATTCTTTAAGCTCTTCAAGAATGGGCACGCTCTCTTGCTGATTTTCTTCTTGAGCAGATTCCATTTTTCCGTAGATGATTTCTATAACTTCATTTGTTTCCGGGTTTCTTATTAATCTTGCTTCACCCAAAGGAATCTTGGCAGGATCAGTCTCATTAGCAACCGTTTCAGGATTGACATTCAGTGTCTCTTCCAGAGCAGTTCTGGACTTGGACTTCAGGTTAGAAGAAGAGAAAGAAGATCCCGACTTTCCAAGGTTGGATTGCAATCCGAAGCGCTCATAATTTTGTTTCCAAGTTAGGCTCTTGTCCCAATGGGCTGCCATAACAGGGTGGGGAATGTATTTGAGGTTTCTCTTTTTTTCTTTATCTCTACGGGTATTCTTCGAGATCGAAGATCTTGCCATTTTCCGTTTCCTTACACTAGCCATTTTGTATCAATGATTTATGAGTTTTTGAAGAGATGACTTTGAAGTGAGATGAGATGCCTTGGAAGTACAATATAGAGTGCAGGTTTGAGCCATCGCTGTGGAAGAGATGGAAAGAGCAAATAAAGAAAAACAATGAAAATTACTTTAAAAAAAGTGGTAAAATATGTAATATAAACTTAAAGTTGTTGGAAGGTTTCTCCAGATAAATTTTGTTTGCGTTTATTGTTCCAGGTTTGAGGATATGAATGCCACTACATCCAACAAAAGCAAAGACTTGTGGAAAGTTGCCGATGAGCTATGAACTTATGCTGTAATGTTATGAAATACGAAATCAATTCTGCTGCTTAGCCAATGGCGATAACCCAATGGCACTGGCACCGTACATCCCTGGGCAATGGCCAACAACTTGTTCTCGACGGTTCGTTGACGTCGTACAAGAAGGTTTGCTCGGTGTTCTTTGCATTAAGAACAGCCTTCGATACAGCCACTGCTAATTGAAGAGCACCAAAACCTCCCAAGGCCCCAGAAACATTACTACCGCCGGCAGGATCACCAAAAGTCCGTGATTTTAGGTTGTCGTGGGTGCGAATTGACGCCACCAAAAGTCAAATAGCACATTCAGTTTTCAAGATCTGAAGGTGCCGCCAAGTTATTTTTATAATTTGGATTTGGTTTTATCGGAGTTAATTCTATTTTCTTTTAAATCTTTGTCAGGCGGTCCCGAACGTTTTGGAAACGTTCCTACGAAATATGCTGACACCAGGTTTTAACCTGGCCTTAGGGCCAGGGACCAGAAATCGCACAGTTTGCAGCCAATTTCTACCAATTTTGGGGCCTGGCGCACAATCATGCAAGAAATAAATGCACCTAATTCCCGATCTGGTTGATCCGCACTTATTAGAAATCTGGGGTGCGTCAAAAAACGTGACTTTTCGAACGAATACCATCATTTTGCTAAGAAAGTTTTTAAATGCAGTCCATATAAAGAGTGCAGATAATGCTATATTTAGGCGCTATGCCAGACTTGCAGAACGTCAATCTCCGTCGCTTGATCCCAATCTAAAAACTTAAGATTGATGCCAAAAATTTTCGACTTTTTAGATGCTCATAATTGTAGCAGAAAATTTGCAATTTTTTTCTATATGCCATTGACTCTACAACTCAGAACAACACACGCTCGTGCGTTCAGAACACAAAGAAGCAAAAATTGGGTTGCATGAAGAAACA
>JAJMJD010000073.1:0-54329 GCA_030568975.1 Australozyma robnettiae
AATCGACGTGACCGATAACAACGACGTTGACGTGAGTTTTCTCCTTACCCATTTTTGCAATAAAGAAGTTAGATGAAGAAAAATTTTCGGTGGAGGGCGACACCCAGTCTTTATATAGAGGCGGTGCGCAGGAAAAAATTTTTGCTGCGGCAAGTCTCAATTTTTTTGCCTCTTATCTGCAGTACCGTCTCATCGCCACCTATGATAATTTAGCGGGGCGGTATTTTTCAAGTTGGGTAAAGGGTGGGAAGGTGTTTAGATGGGGTGTACTGGTGTGTGGAAAAAATTGCCTAATGGGGCAATTTTCGGCTTACCCTGCCGTAATAGGAATCACTAAAGTTGATCCGTTTCAGGTATTTATATTGGTCGTTTCCTTCACTGGTTGGCTACCCATGAGTCCAACCCACGATCTTTGTGCAGGATATATGGGCATTATGCAGTAGTTGAAAAAAAACCTCTGACTTGTCGTTTGAGTGTGCTTCTAGGCTGGCTGTTGAAGTAAACCATCGCGGTTGATCTGTCGATTGAGGGGAAGAAGGGTTTAATTATTGTACAATATTGATTAGGGACTTTTTATCCTAATTGGGCAACTTTTTCCGAAGTTCTTCTACCCAATCCGTGCTCGTCTGTAGCACAGTTTCTGAAGAGAAATCAGAATAAGGAAAGGGATCAGGCCTAGTCTCTTGTGTGCAGGATGTTTGGATTTCTATATGTTTCATTAATTAGGGCTAGACGTGGCAAAGTGATGTAAATTGTTAGAGGTAGAGCAAAAAGACGAAATAGGAAAAACAATTTCCCCTTTTGGAATGGTAGCCGATTAGTCAGGAGTGTTCGTCCTCGTACATATGCGACCTTTGTATATCTGTAGTCTGTAACCACTTCCTAACAGACCTTGTGAATACCCGACTACCACCATGGTTGCAAATGTCTCATGTTTGATCGGGAACGAGCAATAATACATCTGGGACTCGATCTGACAAATAATGAAGACACTGATGTCGAGACAAAATGGCCAATTTTAGAAAGCAGTTTGAATGATTTTCCGTTATTCATTTTCTGATAATGAACCGTGGTTGAATTCAGAACTCTCAGTGGTTCATTTAGTAGGCAAACGAAAACGAAAACCCTAGAGCACAAGAAATTTAGGAACAGAGTTGTAATGATGCCGTCTCTGTTTCAGATGCACCGAATCAGACAAATTTCAACTGCACTAGCAACTGCAATATAGCATTGGAGGTGTACGATCTAGCCCATCAACAACGGTTTTGACTGATCTTATCAATGGCCCTTTAAACTTATCACATCAATGGCAGGTATGAGATTATTAAATGCCAAGTTTGAGTCCATCATGGGAATAACACTGTGCTGTTCTTGCTGTTGCCAACGTCAAGACTACTGTAAACCACTTTGTGCAGCTCGTCTTGGTCGTTTCGTGGGTCGGTTATCACCACCTTCCAACTTTTCCAAAAGAATCTTTTGCTGTTGAGCATTTACGTCATTTCCGTAGCCAACAGTAGATAAATCCTGAGAGGAAGTCGCCTCAACTGGATGATCTCGTGTGTCTTCAAGGCTATGTTCTTGTGCAGCCTCTTCGAGTTGCTTCATAAGCGATTCTCCTCGTCCAACCAACCTTCCGTATCTTTCTTTATCTTTTGATTTCTTTGGAGACGGAAGTCTTATGTTTTCGTTATTCTCTGGCCCTTTTTCTAACAATGTTGACTCGTTAAGTGAATTGAAGCCAGTGGGTGAATTCGACTGGACAAACAACGACTTGCTTTTACCCGGTCTAGGAGCACAGACACACCACTGTGCATCAGCCACGTCCGGAGTTATAAGATTGGCTTTTCCTTCCAGAATAACTAACGTGTGCCACAAGAAGGCCAATGATACAATAGGAATTTCCCATTTTCGAGCAGCCGACAACTTATTTTTTGACGAAAGGACGGAAATTGAATTAGACGCATTGTTGTTTGCGTAAATAGGACATTCGAGGATTTCATTTGTCTTGTAGTCGAACAATTTGGGACTGCTCTTTAAAAACGACGATTTGAACAAGTTGATGTTGACAACAAGAAGATCGCGAGTAGAATTCAAAGTTTGACAGAACTCAAAATTTAAATAAGAAACAAGCTTTTCCAAGTGAAGGAGTTCGACTCCGGTGAAACCTGTGATACACACTTTACGACGGACTCTCAGAGGAACAATGCCTAGCATCGGGCGAGCCCAAGCGTCATCACAGATCTTTCCGTAGTATATGCATCTTTCGATGAACCAATTTGTTACGATAGAGATGCTTTTTTCATGAATTCGGCGTTTAACTGAGCTCGGGAGTAACAGCAACATAAGCTTGGTTTGGGGACCATTTCGAACGAGAATTATAAGATGCGATACTTTTGGATCATCAGATGACGATACTACTGTACCTCCATGCGATTCGACTACATTTTTGAGGACTTTTTGCTCTGGTATGGTAAGACCCAAGGGCAGGAAGAAGAGGCCGGTGAAAAGACCAGCTGATGACTCATTGTGGGTTTTTGATTTTACAGTTTTATCGTCGCCTTGGACATCGTTAGCTTCTTCTTCACTTAGGGAAGTTTCATCCCATTTGTCGCCATATGTTTCTTTAGAAAGCAGAGGATGAGCGCTTTCCATTATAGACGTCCAGATCTCCGAGCTTTTCTTGACTGGAAGTCTTTCAAAGCGACGATCTGAGATGGTATTGATGACTTTGGGCGATAATCGAGAAAGAAAGAGCTTCTTCCATACAAAAGAGGTGGTGTTATACGTATTAAAGTCGTCGCTTAGCTCGTAGTCGGCCAAGATTAGTGCAGCTTCTCGTAGACACGAGTCATAAACCCATATTGGATGTAGAACAGGGATTCCCCATTGTTTTGCCATTTCGTACCTTCTTCCCGACGCGCTTGTAGCAATGAGTAGCGTTCTTGCCCGGGTCAAAGTGGTGCTGACGGTAGCCCCAAGCCTAGATAAGATACTAGACACAGAATCGGTCAGAAACGGATCGGTCGGCATATCTTTCGGGAAAGCCTGTTTGGAAGGATTTCGGAACCGTTCCGACATCAACCGGCTAGCCTCCTCCTCCAGAGGTCGTTCGATCCGAGCCACGCATATATCCAACCCAGAAAACACTGGTAACCGGTGCAGAGTGGAGTCAAACGTTAGATCTTCCCCCGCTTTCCATCGATTGTAGATATCATCAACCACAGAAGAGTCAAGGAAACAAATATCGTGTCTGTAACGCACAGAATACTTATACTTTTCAGTGTTTCTGTCTCCCACCACCAAAAACGATACCAGGCTTGTCAAATCAGCACAAAACGAACCCCCTAAGGCCGAGATCCGGTCAGCCAACAATTGCCTCTGGGAGTAATCTATGCCCGTACAGCAAAACGTCTGACCAATGAATGGTTGGGACATGTTTCCTGGTGCAACGATGTAATTTCACACCAGTCTTTGGCTTAACCACTATATTTCCACCTCTTCCCCACACAGACTGTTAAATACTGAGGGAAATATAAAAAAACAAGGGTTTGGGTTCGAATCCGGTGGTTTCGTGGTGAAAATGCTCTTGTTTTTGGAATTTAAAACGCTTGAAGTTTGACTTCTTTCGATCTTCGATGCTTCCATCACTCACCATATTATTATACGACATAATGGAGGTATGTAACGTTGTGAATTCACAAAAAAATAGGAGATTTAGCTTCAAAGTTTTGGTCTATTGTCTATTTTATTCGGTTCTTTTGCTTCTTTTTGTTCTTTTTTTGATGTTCTGGTTGTATTCGTTTGGGTTGGATTGTGCAGAGTAAAGTTTGGTTGCAAAAACTGCTCAATGTTGAGAATTACTCCATACCAAAAAAATTATATGATTCGAAATTTTTAAAAACAAATTAAAATTTGGGTATTATGTCTTCCTGGAGGTATTTTTTTTTTAATTTTTAGACTTCTTGGCCAGAAATCTCTCTCGTTTTGAAAGATCCCACAAGATAAACATTGAAGGAGGAATGTAGTCGTAGATTTTACAGAATTTGATAGATTTTGATGATATTGGAAAACTTTTTGATCGAATTTGATACAATTTATTGTAGCTTAGATCACTTTCGAAAGAAGCAAGATTGAAGCTTTCATGGACTTGGAAGAAGAAGGAACTTGGAGATGTGATAATCTTTGCAGAAGATAGATTTCATGAAATATGAAGAATCACACACTTGAGAATTGATAAAATTTGAAGAAAAAATTCTTATCTTCAACATGCTTTGAAAGAGTAATAAGATTGTGTCTTTGGTGTACTCAGAAGTAGAAGTAGTCACATAGATTTGTAAATCTTGGATAAAGTTTCTGGATTTGATAAAACTTGAAGAAAGAACGTTTACAAATCGAATAGAATTGTTTGATTTACTCTAAACCGATTAAACGTGCCCAACTGTTGTCTGAAATCGCTATCCTTTGACTTGGAGACATCTGAATGTTCTGAGCAGCAAGCAATTCAAAACGGGTACCAATGAGACTTTTATAAAAGAACTAACCTCAATCAAGTAAAAAAATTCTTAAGTGCTGAACTTGAAAGAATCCATGATAAGGGTGTGATGCATTTGAAAAGAATGTTAACAGGACTACACCCCTAGAAAAGTTTGTGCTTTACTCTGAATGAGGTTTCCTTTTTGGAAATTATCTTTCTTGCACGGTAGAAGTAAGAAAGTTCACTCTTATACTCCAATTAACTATCTTACGTTTCTTCTAATTCATTTAGTAGTCTTGTCTGGGTAAGTTCAGTATGGATTCTTTAAGGTCTAAATCTACTCTACTTTTTTTAATTTAAGTTTTATGATTCTGTTTTTTGTGGTTTTAGTTTTTGTTTAGCGGTAGCTGTAGAAGAGTTTAGCTGTGGTTGTGGTTTTGGTTGTTCCTTGTATAGTTGTCTTTGGTTTTGCTGCTCTCTTCGTACTCTTGATGTTTTTGGATCCTATTATACAGTTGTATCTTAAGTGCTAGTAAAAATTCATCTGATTTCTAATAACATTATATTATATCTGACTTTTATAATAAACTTTGGCTTTTGGTCGGCGTAATTGAGCATAATATCTTGTTCTGTAGCATCTATAATCGTCTGCACATCAAGGCTATTCGATTGAAACAGGATTTAGCAAAGATTCTTTTCTATTGACAATTATTCTCTTCTTAATATTTATTTGTCGCTACCAATAAATTGTGGCAGAGTGCAGTTCGATAAAGCCACTATTGATGTATGTAACAAATGGGGAGACGGTACTTCCAAAACGACGCCATTCTCAATCTTCAAAACAATAACTGATAAATTTACAAGACATTTGATCGAATTTTCGGCCTTCAATCGTCAAATCGTCAATAAGTGGTTGTATTGGAACCAGTTTAGAAAGCAATCCAGGCAATCTCATTCAGAACTATGAGATCAAATGATTAATACTTAGGCGAAGAGTAATTAAAGTGAGTTGATTTTCATTAAAAGTTTGCTCTGTTTGTGAGTTTCAGTTTTAAAGAAGTGAAATTTGTGAATCGTTTTGAAAGTAAAGGCAAAGTAGAAAAGATGAAAGAAATCCTAGATCCACCGGCTCAAAATTTGGCTAAAACTCTAACAAGCTATGTAAAATGTTTTCAAAATCAATTCTTTCTAATTAAAGTGAATCTTTTTGCAGTTTTAGTAAACCCTATTCCATTTAAAGTAAATCCTATATAAGTAAACCTGCTCCGCATCAAGATATACCTTTTCAAAATTAGTAGCCCAATTTAGTCGAAAAAATTGTAAATAAAGAGACTATCTAAAATATTTGCCAAATAGCTTACATTCTTGATGTGTTCAAAAACTCTAATTAACAACAAAACTATCATCAAGAATCACGGTTCTATACAAGATTTTGATCATCGTTTCTAATATTTCCACCATTTAATGAAAATCCAGTGTCTACAATCGAAAATCTTGCATATGAACGTATCGACGAGATTATTCGTGTTGGCACAGTGTTTTTCCGAAGGAAAACGCAAATCAGTAGAGCCAACGTTGAAGCGGGCATGTATTAGATAAAGTGGAGAACGGTATGCGTAATAATTCTTGAAATTTCTTAAGCTTTCTTGTTTTTTCTTAATGTTGCCTGTTGCATGTTGCCTGTTGCCTGAGGAGTCAGATTGTGAATATTTTGAAAGTCCCCAATAGCTGCCCTTTATGGCTTGTTGGTGAATAAACCTGATATGGTTTCAATTCATTTCATGAAGAAAAACTTATATGAATACAAAACTTTTGAAAATATTAAACTAATTCAAATTGCTTGAAAGTAGACAAATATACTTTTGTTGCCAATGCATTACTAGCGCTGCCAGTGCATTACTAGTGCTGCCAATGCATTACTAGTGGTCTCATGCGCTTAGTTTATGCATTCACAACACCTGAGTACATGTAGTACATGAGCCTGTGTGACTTCCCTTGCCTATTTGCCTGTGGTTGCAAATTCAAGAAAATAGTTTATATTTCAGGAAGTTTCTTCATATAGTTTGAATCAATACTTTAGTTTCAACAATTCAGAAGAAATCTTGTATTAGTCAAGGAAATTTCAAAAGAATCCGAAACTTTCACTTGCAATAGAATCCGAAAATAACCATGGACATGGAATCTGAAACTTATAGAAAGTTATCTTTCAGCAAAACTTTCGATTGAATCGGAGTTTATAAAATAATGATAACCATAATTAATCTCCATTGACTTTAATGAAGTTCATCGAGGTCTATGTCCATGTGGTGAATCTTACAACAATAACAAAAGAACAAAAAAGAACAAAAAAAAACAAGAGAGGAAAAAAGAGAACAAGAAAAAACAGGTAAAACAAACTTAACCATAGAATTAACCAGAACTGGCCATAGCATCAAAACATCTAAATATCAAAACATGAATAGTCTAATTTTGTTCAACTCTCTGAATCAGCGCATCTTATCCGAATATCATAAAATTAAACCCTCACCATCATTTACTACCTATACCATAACATTCAATCTCCACCATAACATTCAATCCCCACCATCTTTTTCTACCTCCACCATTCAACCTCTAATAATACTCTTACCTTCCTCCCGAACAGAATCGGAATCTAGACCTTAAAAAGATCAGCTTCTACTATCGTTAATGAATGAAAAATATGGCGCCAAAATACGATACACAAATCTAATAAACATTGAGGCCAATTCACGGCCTCAATACTCCACAAGGGTTTTGCGCCTTATTATACATTATTCTGACCTGTATACATGAAGTTGACCTGTGTGCAGATCGTTTTGCAGCTGTACCAGCATGATTGGCTCGGTCTCCCTCAGCTCCTCTGTTGGATGGAATTTGCCCAATAACAGTGTCGTAGTTGATGCAGAATCTATGCTTGAGTGTGATGATTGCCTAATTACTTTCCTCGGGAGTTTTTCTTGTTTGTTGCAGCCATCAAGTTGCCACAAAGGCTCCCCCACTTATGTTCACCCATGTACACACCCCAACGTTTTGTGTTCGTAATTTGAGATTTCTAACAAAAGGTTGGCCCCAATAGGTGCAAAATCACTTTTGTTATAATAGTATAAAAATTGTCCAATTATGCTTTTTAAAATAGCTTGCTTGGCTTGCTGAACACAAGCTGTGTGGGCCCACAGGTCTCCCATGGTTGAAAAATAAAGAGATACCCGAATGCGCATTTAGGCGCCAGCATGCCTCTGCAGGACCATTATACAGTGATAATGTTCTTTCCTGTATATATGGAAAATCATATACAGTTCCACGGAGATATAGTTTGTTTTCCCTAATATTCTCTTTTTCTTGAGAGATCTTTCAGGTCCTGGGAAAATACACGATTAGGAACAGAATAATTCTATTTCCAATAAGTTTAAATTTAAGTTTTCGGCTTTCGCTCCGTCATTGCCTGTGCTTCTGTCCTGATTCTCGTTATTTTCTTACTTCCTACCAACTACTCTTAATTCCCTGTTTTAGCTATTCTTGGGGGGTTCACCTGCATGTTCTTCTTGATAGACTATTTCTCTGCACTTTGTGCACTACTTATTCTGGTCTTTGTTTTGCTAGCCATGGCAACAGGAGGAATTTTCAATCCATTTGTTTTTCTTACCTATGCAAGAAGTGTAGATACTGCAGACAAGTCGGCAATTGGAAAACGCAATATGAGTTGAAAAAAGTATATAATACTGGTGACTGCTCCTCTTCTGTTGTTTTCTTCTATTCTATATCACTCCTAGTCCTTCGCTCAACAATGCAATTCTCTACTGTCGCTGTCGCCTCTGCTTTCGCTGCCACTGCCATGGCCTCCTACGTTAACACCACCGTCACTGACTGTGAGACCGTCACTGACTACACCACTTACTGTCCTGAGTCTACCACCATCACCATCACCCACTGTGACGAGGTCTGCCACCCAACTACCATCACTGTCTCTAAGCCAACTACCATTACTGTCACCGGTACTTGTATCATTCCAAAGACCGAGTCCACCATTTACCCAAACACCACCGTTTTGCCAACTTTCGTTCCTAACGGTGCTCCACAAGTTGCTTACGGTGCTGCTGCTGGTTTCGTTGCTGTCGCCGCTGCTTTGCTTTAAGCTCATTAGCTAGACTTTTACATAACAAATTACACTATTGAAATTTGATTCTTGTAAGTTTTTGATTTTCTTTGGTTTTGTGTTGTATTCTTGTTTGTCTTCAGGAACCAATCATGAACTAATTCTTTTATTTCCTTGTTTGCTCTTTTTTTTTCTTTGTTTACTCTTTATTTTCTTCTCTTCGCCTTTTCTTAATTTCTTTTCTTTCTTTATTATTGCTTTGGCCTTAATTCAAACTTCCTGATACAATGAACAATCAAATTCGATCAAAGACACTCTCTAAATCAAAACTTCTCTTTAAAATCAATATTTTTTTCTTTTTCTCTTTCTCTGTTCTATCTCTTCATCTTTCTCTTTTCTATCTTCATCTTTTACTCCAAAGACTAGTCTCTACTCTGCTTACTCTGCTTACTCTCTAGACTTAATACCCCACCTGAAACATACATAACCAAGCTTTTTTAAACTGAAAAATACAATTCCATGTAACATAAAATAGTAGCTATTTTTTTGAAATTCTTTTTGTTCAATTATTCGCCCTCTGTATCAAGCTCCCTCTACCACTACTCCACCTCCCTCTAATTCTTCAGTGTCTACTCCTCAATCAAGAACTACACCAATGGAAGAACTTGCCCATCGCACATTCGAACCTTCCAGTAGAACTCCAAATGAGGAAATTCTGTTTCCTAATCCGTCCTCTCAACTCTCCCCGCACAGAGACTCATCACCAACTTCCTTTACAATGAAAGACTTGGATACTGTGAAACAATTGACTATTACAAAAGATATAGAGGTTGTAACTACAAGAGATATAGAATCGGAAACTATAAAAGATGATGATTCAAATGATATAGGAGCTATACAATCGTCCATTACGAAAAGTATAGACTTGCCAACTAATATAGATTCAACTACTATAGGCTTACCAACTACACACTTGTCTACTACAGAATTGAATACTATAAGAATGTCTAGCATTGACTCAAAGAAAGCACATGGAATCAATATGCATCAAAATTTTCACCAATTTCTTCTTCAACTGCAGCATATTCAGTTAGACCAGACGGCTCTGCTGCAAAACAACAGTTTCTCAAATATTCCATCGTTTCTGTACGATAAAACAAAACCAGCAGATCCGATTAAGTTTGTTGAAAACAATGCTGAAAACGGCTCCAAATACGGTGCCATAAAACTTGGACTCGATAGTCTACACAGCTATACCATGGATCGGTATCTGGCGCTTGATCCTGATACATTTACTTTAGTACCTAAGAAAGTGTTTTCCCGTACTAAGAACGATCTTTTTGAGAGACTTTCGTTTTATCATGAGCTAATAAAGCTAAATAGGAGTCAACATGATTCCATACTGCATGACTTGAAGTGTCCAGTGACACCAGCTGCCTCTCAAGATATCTTATCATCAGACGTAAGAACTTCAGAAGAGACTTTGCTTACTCCTGTGTCCTCTGATTTCCCCGACTCTCTAAAAGAAAACAATATTCACACCTCTTCAGAAAACAACATCCAAACATCTTTAAAGAATATTCAAAACAAATCAACTAAGAAACTATTGCCTTCAATTCCTATCAAACAGGAAACTGTACATCTTGATCACTTGCACCTTAGCAAGACCAATCAATGGAACACTATTCCTACCCTCAATAACATACCTTTGGATTTGTATTCTCTTTACCAGATTGTCACCCGTGAAGGAGGCTATTTGAAAGTGAATTCAGAAAATTCATGGCAAAAGATCGCTGACTCCATGAACCTTCGTGCTGCACCCGAGATTCTAACCTCTGTTCTATCAGAAACCTACTTTAAGATCTTATATCCTTATGAACAAGCAATATCTGCTTCAATTCTACCAGTATTGAATACGCCATTCTCTTCCAACACAGAAGAGCTGCATGGAGCCAAATCAGGACTGTTTGAAGGAAAAGATATCATCTCATCCCATCCTAATGGCCACGATATTCTGGCTGTTTCAAATGTTCTGGCTGTTCTGGAATATCATCCTTCAAAGCGTCAAAAACTCAATCCCGTTGATTCGTTCATACAAACTCCTTCTCCTTCTCTTATTCGTACTATTCAAGCTAAAGCTAGCAAAGGCTTTTTAGTTGAATCAACTCACCTCCTCAAAATCAAGTCTGCTATACTTCATTCTGTTGAAAACGCTGCTCAAAAATGTCCTCAACAATTTGATCCTAATGATCAACTCGAAAATTATTTTCAATGGCTTCTAAAACGCATGAATCTCTTTAACGACTCAGTCAATGATCTCCTGCCCAACGGCGATAATTCTTCAACACTAATGCAAATCATCAAACAGGATCTCGCCCATCAAGATGAGTTAATTCGATTCATCAAAGCGAATTTTGACAGTCAGGAAAAGACCTCGATCGATGAACTTAACTCTACACCATTCAAAGTCACCTCTGAAATTTTGGAGCAAACTCTTCAAAGTTTACTCACGGGTCCCCTGTTCCTTGATGACATTGTCGTCTCCAATGATATTCCTTTCTGCATGAATCAGATTGGCTCTCCTCGTTTTGGGGACGACAACTCAAAGTTTGTTCTGAAAGTTCAATCCATTAAAACAAACGCTTCATCAAATGACAAAACTCAACCATTTATTCAACCTATCGTCACTACTCTATTGGACAAAAATGAAACGGCAGGAATTCCAATCTCTAATTCCCAAGAGTTAAATCATCCTCCAGATTTCGAAACGATGGCTTTAAACCCTTTCAATATTCATAACTTACCTCATCTACCCAATTCATTGTTGGGAGCACTCAATGAGAATGATTTGAATCGCAAGAACTTCACATCCGTATCTCTCAATGTTGCAACTACTTTAAGTCTTGAAAATTGGAAGTGTGAAGACCATTTCACTCAAAGCTGTGACTATCTTGTGGCCGGTGCTTGTAAGCGATGGTATTTCATACCTGAACTGGAGTTTGCCAAATATGAGCAACTCGTACAAGACTTTAATCAAGATAGTAACACTGTACTTGATCTGTCTATTGGCAAAGAAACTATTGAACACAACATTCACCAGATTTTGAATGAAGACCATTCTACGCTTGAATACGAATGTCTTATCAACTCATTGGATTGTATGGTAGGAGAGGTTCCTGAAATACGAATGGATTTAAAGAATTCCAAGTTTCAAGCCATCATTGACAGGAAAAAAGCCTGTCAACCTTTGAATAGAGGCATTTTCATTACACCTGCTATGTTAAAAAAGCACGGAATTAATTTTACAACCACAATCCAAAGACCTGGTGAGATGATCTATAAGTATCCAAAAACATACTCATGTTCAATTAGCACTGGAGTCAGCATCAGTGAAAGAGTGAATTTCGCCTCAAAGTTGTGGCTTGACTACAGTCAGGCTGCTGAAACATGGTTGGCACAACGTGGTTTGTTGCCAAATTTTCTGGTTTTCAAGCTATGTGTAAACCTAGCTCATCTGTTGGACTCCTCTGTCGGCACACCCCCTCATTTTGAGAACGATCTTTATCTCAAGATCTCGCATTTATATTCACGTATGCTTGATCGTGAGCTTGAACTAAGAAACTCAATTCGAAAGCTAATTAAAGTCAAGGAAGTTATTCTCGATGAGAGACCCTATGCTGATTTGCTTTGTGATGTTGACTTTCTGTACGCTTACCCAAGCAAGGTATTAATCTTGAACTCGTCGTCTGCAACATTGAACATGTCTCTTGGAAACTTCTTGGAGTATCTTGACTGCTTGGAGTCTCCTGTCAACAATCTGTCTTCATTAGACGTTCTCAAAGATAAAGGAACAAAGTTGGAACTCCATCTATTCTATTCTGATGAGAAACTAAAGTCTTTTCGTCGTCTATTGCAGGAATTTTCCATGGACTTCGTGTCCTGGCAAAGAAGATACTCTCAGCTCATTTCTTCAGAAGAAGAAGTCACTTTAAGAAGCTATAAGAATCTTCTTTCTGAAGGCCAAAAGATTCAGACAGCTCTCACGGGAATCAGTGAAAGTTATCTATTCTTCACCAGTCACAATTCTAACGATGCCTCAGGCAAGACTTTTGGTGAGAACATCTCTGTTTTCAGAAAGCAATTAAGTGAACTTAAGATCTTTTTTGATCGATCCAGTGAGATTGTGGAACAATGTCAGGCGGTTTTGGCATTAAAACATCAACAAAGAATCAGAAATGGAGCCTCAACTGATCAACCCACCGATGTTCATAGTGATGATGGTGCAAGCTTGCAATTACTTGTTGAGCTTACAAACAAGATTCCAAAGCTTGGGTTCTACGCACCCGAGTTTGAACAGGTTTTTGAATTCCGTAACGAAATTGAGTCTTTTGATCGGGCTTGCAGGCAACTCCTTGGTCAAAGCAGTACTTCTATGGCGGATATTCAAGATATGGTTAGTCTTGGGTTGTCTTTCGGTATTGTTGTACCTTCATTACTTTATCTTATTCGTCTTAGAGATAAGTTGGAATGGAACAAAACTTATGACACCATTATCTCTGGGGGAGATCCATTTTCTGGCAAGAAAGAGATTTTCCTGCTCCCAGACTTGGAAAGATTTCGTGAAAAAGGCTCGCAGTGTTTATCTCAAGATGAATCAGAAAAACTCAATATCATCGATCAGTATATAAATGTTGGTCAAGATTTGGATCGGTCAGTTCAAGAATTCATAAAAGAGAATCAGATTCTCAACTCTGTGGATTTGAAAACATTGGAAGGTATCATGACAGACATGGAGGATCGTGTCAAACTTTCCGGATCCAAGAGATTATTTGTCTATTTGAGTACTTATCTGAAACTCGTTGACTTGAAAAGCCAAGAATCGTACATCAAATTCTTGCAATCTTTTGATCACAAGCAGCATTCCTTATTTGATGTCAAACAGATGGTTTCTGAATTGAAAACTCTTCCGTTTAAATTCGATACCAGAGATATAGATGCTTCTGTTGAAGAAGGTGAGATGTGGTTGAAGCAGGTGGAATCTTTAATAGAACCTGTAAAGATCCGTAGGCTGACCTCGGCCTCTTCTGGGAATATCAAACAAGCATGCAATATGAAAGTTGCATCCAAGCTTAAGAATATTGTGGAAAATTGTCAGCTTGTTTTCAGTGATCACATTGCGGATCCAATCGAACAATCGTCTCCCTTCATGTTTTACAATCAATCTGAGGAAGCGATGGAAAGCCAGGCACAAGTCCGGTATTGTATATGTCGAGACTTTGAGGGGGGCTCCATGATTGAGTGTGACCGTTGCCACGAGTGGTTTCATTTCAATTGTGTGACTCACTTGGGCCCAATATCTGAGAACGAGGACGAAAAATACTCCTGCCCTGCGTGCTTAGTGGTTGTGAAATTTGCCTCCTCGGGCTTGATCCCTGATCTACCAGACAAGATTCCAGAGACACAATTAATGTTGCTTATAAATAGCGCAGCAGGGTTGAAAGTTCAGCCAGTCAGAGAGTATTCATTGTTAAAAGAACTCGATGAGGTCGTATTTGGGTTCAAGAATTGGAGTTCTTCAAGACCTGAACAGGAACAAACGGGTTTAAAAGCTACTCTATTGGATGAATTGATGTGCCGAAAATTGATCGGTTCCCCTGTTGCCATTGAGCCATTACTAAACCGTTGTTTGCATAAATTATCAAGAGCTGTTAAACCCATCCAAAATGAAAATGATGTCAGTGTTAACGGAAGAAATAATTCATCTGGTAGTGGTGCTACTGGCTTGACGAAGGAACCGGTGTCTACCAAACCCACAATAATCAAACAGTCTAGTCCCAAAGATGAGGATGTCACGATCTCGGAGGACTCTTCATTGGACATGAGTAATCTGGAGGAATTGAATGGCGGTGGTTTAGCGACGGATTCGGCAAATGTCTTGGACTGTTTGGTTCAAAAGAGGTTGAATATTAGTCCCGATGACAAACGAATTCAAGAGCTGTCATATCCTTTAAAAGCTTATCCTGAGGGTGAGCCTTCTAGAATTGTTGATTTGCCATCGGTGTACAATCTCCTTCCATCGCAGGGTACTCCTCAACACTCTGTCCATTCTACTCCAGCGAAATCATCACCTGAAGTAGCCTCCAGTGTAACGTTTGTCCAAGAAGCTTTGAAAGAACCTGCTGAAAAACCGATGGAACTCGATTTCGAGGGATCCAAATCTGATCAACGCAATCAATCAAGTGACCAATTACCCTCATTGAACGAACACAAGCCCGACCAGATGGAACAATATTCTGATAAACAGTCTGATATACAACCCGATGAACAAGCCCACCAGCTGGAGCAACAAGCCAAACCTGACCAACATCCCGAACAACCTGACCAACAGCAGGACGAACAACCTGACCAAGAAACCTAAGGACAGTATAAGAAATTGAATATTGAATTTGCATCGGAATTTTTTTGGCTAATTGTTGCTTTTTTCAATTTTGTGAATGGATTTTCCTTGTTTTTTTTGGCTGGGACTCACCCCCCACCTTGGCTGCAATACCTTCATCTCACACAAACAAGTCAACACAATCAAGTCAACACAATCAAGTCAACACATACACAAAACACAAAAGATTCAGGCCGCATGAGTTCAGCATATGAAAGGCTCATTTCCATATGCTGGCGCAACTGTTGTGACTCAAACACGCTAACAGTAGCTGAAATCCGATCGTTTGTGACTGAGATAGAACTGTTCTTGGGCGTTGGACATCTTCTTCAGCCTCGAGAATCAGACTTGTTGAGGCAGCTTATTGCTCGAAATCCAAGAATGGAGCTTCGGCAGGAAGAAGCTGAAGTATTTCTCTTACGCCTTGTTGGTTGTGACTCCATGGATCAGCTTTTACTGACCCGGTTCAAGTACTCCCTTTTAGATGTTACTAGGCTAGTCGAGGCATACCCGGCGGCTCGTTCTACTTCAACAGGACGTAATTTTGGTTCTTCAACAGGACGCGATTTCGGTTCTTCAACAAGACAATATCGTGAACTGAATGAAACTCATTTCAACAATGTTCTTCTGAAACCTATAGGAACATACGAACTGCTTCAAGATAGATCAAGCAGACTAACTTCAGATACATCGAATGCCCTGGCTGCTGAAAAACCTCCCGCTTATAATGGCCCCGTAGAAGATTCAACGTGGTACCAGCGGATAAAAAATAGTACGCTTTCTTTTCTTCCAAGATCTTTACACGATAATTCCAAATCCAAAGCTCTGGGCTACAGTTCAGCACTTCATTCCGATGACAATAACAGACCCTTCTTAAAGAAAGAAGAGCAAGACCCCGTATCATACTCAGAGAGAAGTGTCGGTCATCGGAGTTCTCCGAGCTCAGGCTCAGCATTCTTTCCCGAGAGAACTTGGCGCTCGGAAAATAAATTTAGACAATATGAAGCCTCTTCAAACCAGGACGATATTTCCAGTATCCGTCTAGCTGAACTCAAGAAAGTACTTGCGGACCAAGAAGCTCTCATTAGTCGACTAGAAAAGGAAAAAGGTGTTCCTACTCGAAAAAGACATTTGGCATCCCGGTTTTCTTCGCCGGTACACAGCATAACAAATTTGCTTGGTTCCTTTCGTTCCATTGGCACTTTTGGTTCTTTTGGCTCTCTACGTCCTTCTGGTTCTTATGGTCCTTCTGGTACGTACGGGTTCAAAAGTACATTACTTAACCTCTTTGCATTATTTTTGTTGGCAGTATTGGCGCTTAACATTCTCAAATTATTCTATTTCATTGTCGTTCTTTACTTCCAAAATTGGCAACCAACATCAGACATCGACGATACTTTTGAAGATGATGTCTCCATTACCTTCTCATGGATCCAGGAGTTGCCTTGGCTCGAGTACAAGATTTATGAGTTCAAGGAGTGGGCGGGATATTGAGTATCCTTGACTATTGACCATTTCATTTTCCTCAGGTTTCGTTATCAATCCGTGTTCAGTTCAACATTTCAACAATACACCATCTAGAACATTCATCAACAGACAAAACTAAACCCTTTCCCTCAATAAAGCAAAAGATCACAAAATAAGTCAAAAGATCACAAAATAAATCAAAAAATCAAAAAAATTGAACCATCAAACTATGCATAATAATAGTACTCACCATAATACATTAAATCAAATATATAAACAAAACATAAAAGGGGAGTTTTATTATTCATCTATACAAGACAGAGAAGACACCCCCAATTTAGAAAAGAAAGGAAATTGTGCAAGTTCAAAACGCTTAGTTCATTTGCTTAACCAAGTTGTTGATGAATTGCTCTCTGTTACCAGTGTCACCACCTTGGATGAAGTGGAAGAACTTTCTGGTTCTGAAACCACCGTTAGGGTTAGACAACTTGAATGGCCACAAGAAGTTGTTGGCTTGCTTGAAGTTAGGACCAACAGTGTAGATCTCGTGGATCAAGTCCTCAATGGAGACGATACCGTACTTACCCAAAGCAGCCTCGATGATCTCGTTGTCAGACAAGGCAATTCTTTGAGAACGAACCTTACCGTAACCTCTCTTGTAGATCAACTTTCTGACGGTAGCCAAGTTAGGGTAACCGTAAGCAATGTATGGCTCAGCCAACTTAAGCAACTCAGAGGTAGCCTTGGTAACCTTGACAAAGACACCAGCGTTAATTTGGGTCAATCTCAACAATTGCAAGACCTTTCTTGGCTTAGGTGGGATCTTCATAATACCCTTGATTCTGACAACGAAAACCAACTTTTGCTCAGCCTCAACGAAGAAGGTGTTGTTGGTCTTGGCCTCTCTCTTGGCGTCAATGACAGCACGCTCAGCATCTCTGTACTCCTTGTAGTAAGCAGCGGTTCTGTCAGAGATAGCAGCTCTCTTCTCCTTGTTAGCCTAAAATAGTTAGTATACGTTTTGCTAGAAATGAAAAAATGGACAATGAACAATGAACAAACATCACAGTTTGTCTTACCTTGCCAATATTCAAATTTTCAAATTGTTTCTTGTGAGGATCTTCTCAGTCCCGAAAGATGGTTAACAGAACGACAACATCGCATGCGCTAGTCATTTCGAAATGGTTTTTTTTCATCTTGAAAGATCATCCACAAGATGTCCACCAATTTAATTAAAAAGGTAAACATTGGCAACGAGTTAACTCATCGCTTAACTAGTTACATACGGCTTTTCTAACGGCCTTGTCGGCGGCACGCTTCTCAATAGTCTTTTGGTCAGTCTTAGACTTCTTGATTTGAGTCTCTGGTTTCAAGGTACTGTAAATGTTAGCAATTTATGTTTTTGTTGTTAAACAAGGGTTCGTCAACATATAGCTTGGCTTCATGGTAAGACACTGAGATGAGTTATGTTTGTTTACAAATTAGAAGTCAATAATGTATCTCTCTTGAAAGAGGGAGGAATACATCATTTTCCTCTATCGTCGTCTGCAAGCAAACAACAAGTTGTTATAATGCTTTCACAAACATCCAAGTACGTATTCGAAACTTAGTTCCAAGTACTGGTTGTATGGAATAGCACATTCATAACTAGACCGAGGGACAAGTCCATGTCGAGGAAAACTCCTCGCGTGGCGCTGATCCGACGTCTCAAACCTTTCTGGTAGACACGAGGCCATTTAGAGAGGCATCTTACCTAAAGCCAAACAAACGTTGGCAGAAAGTAAAGATTGTTGGGCACATACGTAGCCATTTTGAGTGTTGTGGTGAAAAGTATTAGGAGGGGCGGGAAGGGCTAGTTATATAGTGCGCGCAGAATTTTTCAGTCCAGATGAGCTAGGGCATGAGCCCTAATTACGGGGGCCTATTTGGAAATATGAGAAATAGGGCACAAACACATACGGTGAAAGACAATAATTATTTAAGTTTATTGGCGAATTTTGGAATTATTTTGCATAATAATTTTCTTTGGTATGGATAATTTTTGTTTTCTTTATTTAGCTTTTGGTGGACCTTGTAGTTTAGTAGCCGACTACAGAGCAAACGGAGGAAACAGATGAAACAGAATCTAAGAAGTTGCGAGGAGTGATTTCTGGTTCTCCTCTCTATTACTTTTCATGATTTTATTTGATTTTATTTCTTACTTGCTATCGTTAATTGTATCCAGATCTTTGTTCTAGAATGGCTGATCGGTTAATTAGACTCATACTAGTAAAGCATAACGTAAATTGATATGGATAGAATTTATTTGATATGAATTTTGAAGGATTTTGATGAAAAAAAAGTTCTTTTATTATCAATGCTAACTACTTTGTAGCATCGATTGTATTAGGCAGCTGCGTAAATAAACGTGGAACTATTCTAACGGCCTAAGTTATAGTAATTTTTGATTATGGAATTTCTACTCTTCAGTGATATTAATTAAATTGTTGAAGTTGGAAGTTGTGAAGTTATGATGTTGTTGCAATGAAAGCTGAATGAGATATAGATCTCTTCCCATTGGCGTATAAAGCAGTTTCAAATAGGAACCTAGACCCGACATGTTCATCTTTTAACAACCAATTTAGAAACTTTTCACTTCTATTTTTTTTTGAAAACTTGCGTTGTTCTTTAAGTTTGATTTGTGATTACATCACTGGCCAGGTATTCCTTGGTTTCAAAACTAATTCAGAAGCAAAAGAGATCGAAACAGAGAGATCCAAAATGAAGTGTATGATTACTTGATGTGACTTAAAAGTGCCAACAAAGTAGTAGCAAATTCAATTTACTTTTCAGGAAACTGTATTTTTGAAGGAAGTTTTACGTTTTGTTGATAAGTAGACAATCATGAATAATTGTGTAAAAAAGAATACCATATTGACTAATGCTACTAAACAGTACTATTTAAGAAATAAAAGGTCATTATTTGTTCTTTTTAGATAAGATATGTGAGATAATGTTAAATTAAAGTGAACTTTATTTGTTTCGTTTGTGTTTTTATAGATGGTACAATTAGTAGGGTCCTGTTAAAGTTGTAGCAGCACCATTGACTAAATAGGACAAGGACTAATTAGGAAACGCAGAGCTTTGGAATTGACTAATTAAGAAACACAGAGCATAGGAATTGACTAATTAGGAAACACAGAGCCTAGGAATTGATTAATTAGGAAACACAGAGCTTGTGAAGTATTTCTCAACATACCATTACAAGAGTAATAAAGTCCAAGGTAATAGAGTAATCAATCGTCTAACGAGTAGTTGACAGAAAACACGACAAGAAAGAACAAAGAACTATTTTCATGTTTTACTATACTTTCGAGGAAGTACCTTTATAACTGGTATTGACAATGGTGATGTAAAGAAGAGAGACAGAGACAGAGACAGAGACAAAACTTTTCAAAAACATTTTTTGAATATCTTACTTTCAAATCTTCTTACTTGTATATTATAAAAGCTCTAGTTAATCACATTTACTTGTCCATCATTCCATCCAGAACCGACCAATTGAACGAAAGCCTGAGAAAAAGTGCCAGAATCTTTAAAATCTAAACCAAAAAATTCAGAAAATACAAAGCGAAACACTTTTTTATCCAATTTCTAACAGCAACTTTCGGAAAATCAATCAAGATGGTGGATACCATAGATCTACACCACTAAAGGATGAAACAGCCAAAAAAAACATAAAAACACACGACAAAAGACCCAACAAAAAGAACATGGAATTTGCAAAAAGTTACAAAAAATCATTAATCGATTTAATGTATTTCCTAATCTAGTATTCTAATCTTCTTATGGCTTTGGCCCGTACACCAGAACAATACCAGTTCATCCCACCACGAATTACCGTTCCCAAACACCAGTAAACGATCAGAATCTTGCCGAATTCCACACTCATAACCGGCTCAGCAACCGGCTCATAACCACACTACACCCGTAAACCCCAACAGTACACCAAAAACTATGGCGAACACGCTAGTTCCAATCCAAAAAGTGTCTCGTGTAGCCATCACTGGCGAAGACAAGTCCGTAGCCAATGGAACCATCCCTATCCCTTCGTCCGAACACCATGGATCCGGACATATGGGTGTCAACTCGTTGGATCGTATCATAATGTCACTCGAATCGGGTCTTGATAGTGAAATTTCGTACGCATTAAGTACGCTCTCGTACTACTCTTGTAACGAGCCTACCGTTCTCTTGATTCCTACGTATCCACTCATAGGTAACGAACTTATCAAGCACTTCATGAAGCCATATACTCTTCTTGCAGAAAACCCGGACTCTTTTGAAACCACTGATTCCAAAATGCTCTCCAACAGTGTAATGTCCCTCTTGTCGCTCCGAAATGCCGTCCAAGACTTGGTCAACCAACAGTGGCTCTGCCAAATAGCCTCATTCCGTAAAGATGCTTTGATAGCGCTCAAATTCTTTAACAAATGGCTTTATACTAGCGACTTACAAGCTCTGTATCTGCTTCTGCAACATGACGATCTTTTCCGTGAGTCTTACCTCTATTTGTTGGATATTCTCGATGCTTTGACGTGTTTCTACGTTGAAAATCCACTTAATGACCCGTTATTTGCCCAGCTCCTAGTCCTGTTATCTGGAACTGATGATAAACATGTTTTAAGTACTGTCATCAAGTGTCTTCATCATCAACTTTTCCTTGGTGGGGCAGAGGCATTGTCTCCCAGAGATTCCATGCAGAATAATGCCGATAATTGTATCGATGCAATCAAATCAGAGCACCTTGAAATAATTGTTCGGTTGCTTTATGTAAATGACGATGACTTGACCCGCTCAGCTCTTGGCTTCATCAAACAGTACTTGTATTCCGAAGCTGTTCATCCAAACTATAGATCTTCGGTTAAGAAGTCTCAACTCTACCGTTTGCAAAAACTAGTCCAGGCTACGGGTTCGAAGAGCAACTTGAAAATTCTCTTGAAACAGCTTCCTGAATTAATCGTTGCCAAGTTGCCTCTTGTCGAGCCCACTGAGACTGATCAATCGGTACCCCTTCAACTAGCACGTCGCTCTGATCATGGTGTTCCAACAGTAACTTCTTGCCTTCCTGAAAAACTTTACGAAATTATTGTCACATTCCCTGAGCCACTCAGAGCCACCACCTGGCTTCGCTGTTGCTACGAGTCGTTCAATGCTCCTTCGTCACAAACTGAAGCTGACTCCACCGATGGTGTTCCAGGTGAGGTGACGCAAATTTCTCTTTGGAAGGCTTACGAAAACCAATTCGAAGCAATCTGGAAAGATCGTTTGAACCCCAGCTGGCCTAATCTTCTTCCGGCAGTCGACTTCATTAAGAACGTTAGTTCTGCTTTCCCTAACTCAGAAGCCATGGTTGTAACCGTACCTTCCACCGACCCTGCACAACCAGTCAAGAAGAAGTTCATCATCAAAGGTATCCAGCCGCGTCAATATCCTGTGAACATTGATGTTGCAAATTTCGAGGCCTTGAGAAGAGGGTTGCCAAGTAATGGTGAAAGCTCTGTGGCCACCAATGTTGGAGATGTAGACACATTGGCATTCGAAGAAGCTTTGAGAAAGTTCACTAACTCTATTCTTTACGCATCCGATGGTTTGCCTGGCCCAGAAGATACAGAAGCACCTTGGTACTCCCCTATCAATACTTTGAGCAGAGACATTCTTCTGACTATTGTGGATGGACTACTCGAAGAGGACAATGAAGGAAAATACAAAAACATCTTCAGACAGTACAATAAAGACTGGTTGCCTGAGTTGGTTTTCTACAACCCAGGGTTAGTTGACCGGAACTATTTCGACGGAAAATGGTTACAGTACCTTCTTTAGACATGTCACATTGTGTAAACTTAGTATTGAGTGTTATAAAACTTTTCACCAAGGAAAAATAAAAGAAAAAAAGAAAAGAAAGAAAAAAAGAAAAGAAAGAACGAAAACATTTCAACAACGAAAATAAACTGGAGACCTTGGAAACTGCCACTAATTAGTTATATCACGTGACAAGTCACATGTCACAGCTAATTCTACCCCCACCCCATAGGAGTGGGCCGTCTAGCGAAAGAGGCCATCTCCCTGCCAACACCACCGATAACAACAATGGGTAAACTTCCTTTATCTGTCACGATTGCCGACATTCTCCACAGAACCACAGTCTACGGAATCATCGGATTCTGCTTGGTGGGAACCGGAAGTATTGCCTTCAATGTTTACATGAACTCAGACTTTGCCAGAATGAACAGAGAGAAGTTGAAGTTCGACAAGGCTGAATATGATCAAGCTCGTGCTCAAGAAGAAACTAAGTAAGTCTGCAAGCGTGAACGCTTCATTTCTAAACGCTGCTGCTACCCCTTGTACATACATGTTATATGTTGGTAATTGAATGAACCAAATTCAACAGTGTAATCTCGGACTAATCGGGGAAAGAGAACATCTTTTCCAAGGATCTCACCCTTGGGTTTTTATCTTTGTCTTTGTCTCTGTCCCTGTTTTTGTCTTTGTCTTTTTAGTTTTCAATTTGGTCTCACCTTCAGACCGTTTCCGCTTCCTCTCCTTCTTTGCATGCGTGAGATGTAGCTGATCGGTGATGTAGTTGTAGTTGCGATAGTTGAAAGCCTCATGGGTGGCATTTTCATCTGTATTGACCATCACAATATCGTAGTTGAACGTAAATACGCCACCACATTGAGGACACTCACTTTTAAGGGCATCTTCTGTGTCCTCATCGATCTTGAGATGACTACGTACATCTGCAAGAACCTTGGCAGAAAATACACATCCACAAGGTCGGAGGTAGCAAAAAGACCGATGCTTTGTTCTCTGGACTCCAGTAATAGGGCAGGTCAAAATGCCCTCCGCATTGAAATGTGTCTTTAGGTCCACTATGTCTTTGAGGCTCTTGATGTGAAGGAAACGGGGATTCAGCGCCAATGTTTTCGCCAAAAGCGCCTCGAGAAGTTTCTCCTTGAGTAAAAGAAATCCTTTATAATCTCCAACAACCGCATGACTCTTTTCTTTGCGGGAAAGTGGAAGCGAAGTAAGTGAACACACCGTGTCCATAGAGCTCAGAGCTTCCTCTACTCTCGAAGCGGCATTGTTGTCGCCAGGACCGAAAACAGCTCGTAGGTCTTTGCCTCTAGCAATGGTTCCACCGTCATTACCCATTTTGGAAGTGATGCGCTAGTAGTTCTTTGACAAAGTGAAGTAGTTGTTGAACACAGGGAAGGCCAAGGTATGTCAAGTGGGTCAAACAAGCGAGGTCAAAAAAGTTTTTTTTAAAAAACAACCTCAATCGATAATTAGAATTGTACATTGCGTTTATCGTTGATAACCCGTACACCAACCATACGCCATTGTTTTCTTAACGTGCTCTTGTTTTCCTCTTGTGGAGTATCATCTCAAATTTCACCACCTAAACCTCACTTGACCAGGTATCTTCCTGAGAAGTAATCAACACAAAGAAGCGATCAAACCAACCAAGCCAACCAAATCAACGAAGATCAGATACATTTTTAAATTTCCCTCATGAGTCAGCGAAAAATTGATCTAAGCCAGCTTGAGCCTCAACAACTCGTGGAGATTCGAGAGTCCACTGAAAAGGAGATCGAACACTTTACGCAATCGCTTCAGGCACTTCAAACCGCCCAATCCAAGCTTCAGGATTGTATCCGTAGCATCGAAAACATGGAGGCACTGGACTCGTCGGAGCTTCTTGTTCCAATGACCAGTTCGTTATACTTGCCAGGAACTATCAAGGAGAAGAGCCAGTACTTGGTAGACATTGGAACTGGTTACTTTGTGGAAAAGTCGGGCAAAGATGCAAAGGTGGTGTATGACAAGAAGCTCACCAAGTTGAACGAGGATTCGAAAAAGTTGAAGGAAATCTTGGTGCAGAAGAACTCCATTATCAACAACATCAATATTGCATTGCGTAAGATGATGATTGAGCATCAAAAGCAGGAGAGCAAGCAGTAATGATTTAAATTTAGAGTATTATAGGGTTCTAGGACCAAGGAGTCTTATGATCTTTGGAATTCTAGAAATATAGGACCAAAGAATCCAGGACAAAGAAAGTCCCACAAAAAGTAAACGAAAAATCAATAACAAATCATTAGTTTTGCTCTTCTTTGTTGAAAACGAACGGATTGGAAAACACTGCATTCAAGTTTTGCACTTTTCGGTTGCCGAGGCCAGGAATCTGCTTGAGCCCATCTTCATTTGTAGAGGCAAGCACAATTTCCCTGAAAGATTTACAGTTGGCTAGTAAATTGGCCACATCTGTCTTGTTGACGGCCCTAACTGTGGTGAGGGTATCTAGGATTTGGGAGTTGTAATCTGCCTTCTTGACACCTTGAATGGAAGACGCTACTTTCGAGCGAGCCATTTCATTCAGCTTTAGATATGCTATGTAATTACCAGCCTCTTCAAAAGACCATGCAATTACTAATGTAAGATCGTTCTTGATACAGATTACCAGGAGACTCCGTAATGAATCCTGAGGCGAGTCAATGTCCACCACAACCAACAAAACACGCAATGCCTGATCGTTGACATCTATATCGGAAGAAGAAGTACCACCTTTAAGCTTAGTGATGCGTCGCCAGATATATTCTGGTCGAAGCTTGTGGTATTTAAGCGAGAGAAAGAGAACCTGGTTTGTTGCGTTGATATAATAATCCAGGAGAATTTGTCCACTGAATGTCCAGGGAGTCATTTTCATGGACGGACATTCAAGAAGAGGGTTTCCCTTTTGGGACTGTGCAACTTGTACTGATGAATATGAATGGACGTTTTGGTTTGACCGGCTTCGTTTTTGGTTGGGAAGACCTTCTCTTAGGCCACTAACGGGGCTATTTGTAGAGCTTTTTGGCGGGAGATTTGGTGGCAGAGACAATTCCCGAGACTTCTTTACATTTTCCGCTGGATTTTTCACTGTTGAACTTGATGGAACGGGTTCAATCGGTTTAGGAGAAGTTATTCTTGCTTCAGTAGGTCTACTGGTAGGCGAATGAGGCCGTTTTGGACCATTTGAGGGGATAGAAGGTTCGTATTGATCACGAATTTTTTGAACGCCTGCCAAGATGCTTGCAAATGACGATTGGTCAATTTCTTCGCCGCTCATATTGTTTGATATTGATTGAGGTGATGATGGATAAGAGAAATAAGGAGTGACAAGTGACCAGGAGGTAATAACAAAACAACAATGGAGATCTTTCTTTCTATTTCTCTGATCTTATTTGTTTGTTTGTTTGTTATTATTTCTTTTTTGTTTTCTATTCTGATAGTTCTTTGTTGTACTTCCTTAGTGATTTGAATTGGCATCGATGGAATGTGGGGTATTAGTTAGAAGAAACAATGCAGAGGGTATCTTGAATATTTAACCAAAAAATGGCTTTTCCTTTATTTCTTCCCTCAAATATACACACAAAATGAATTCCCTGAAATCATTTTTTGCTACGTTTCAAGGGACTCTTTACCGAACTTCAAATTGACCATAGCCCTGAACAAAAGTCGAGAAAGAACTGAAAAGTAAACAAAGAGAATGTAAACAAAGAAAAACAAACAAAGAAAAATAAACAAAGAAAAGTAAACAAAGAAAAGTAAACAAAGAAAAAGAAAACAAAGTAAAGTATGCAAAGATGATTTCCTTATCTTCTTTCCCTCCAGACTTCCACAGTAAGAAAAGCTCCACACCAGATCTCACATCTTGTTCACCAAAACAAACAAAAACAAAACATACAAAGCAAACAAAAACAAACAAAATGGTATGTGGCAACTTTTCATCCTGCAGAAAGACATAAACTAACATCAGTCTGCCCTTTTTCACTTCCAGTCGTTGCTTTTAGTGATTCTTCTAGCTGTTTGCACATGTACATATGTTCACGCCACTTGGCCAGCATTGCTCGATAAGAACAAGACTGGTGCCTTGGGAGTGTTCTGGAAGTTTTCCCGAATAGGCGAACGTCTAAGTCCGTATGTGGCAATTGGATGTTTTATCATGGCTTTTAAGGTGTTGAGCAGTTGAGCAGTTGTACAGTAAGGAATGGTGAAATACGGAATAACCTTGAAAATATAAAACGGAATGTCTAGTGTAAAAAGATGTTTCTCTTTCTACTTGTCTCCCTGTTCTCTATGAACCTGTGTGTCTTTATGAACCTCCGTATCTACTTGTTTATATTAATTTCTGCATGTCTCTATATGTTTATATGTCTCTATGTGTCTGTCTCTGCATTTGCGAGTCTCTGCGTTTCTGCGTCTTCGTGCTATCTTCAACAGACCTATCTGAACTCGTACAACTCATTTACGGAATTACACAACACAGGAGCCCTTTCGTTTCCAACAACTCTTTCCAATGATAAAGAGTCCCATTTAGAATAAATTGTTTTCACAAATGACAAGTCTATATCGGCCTCGTCCTTGTATATCGACTTACCCACGTAACGTAGAAGCTCTTTATAAAAGATGGGATTCGATGGAACCTCATAGATCAACACATCTTTCACTCCGTAAAGATCATATCTTGAGTAATGGTGCAATCTCTCAGAATAAAGAAGTACTTGCACCTTACCAGAACTGAAAGCATACCGGGCTTTGGAAATCTTGGATTTCGACGAATACTCATCGATAGATGTAAAGTTGATTTTGGTATTGGCCTTCATATGAGACTTGAGCCTGACATAGTCAAAGTATGATGGTACATAGATAAGAAGCCCATTCTCATATGAAGACTGTTTGAGTGTCGACGGTAAGACGGAGTTGATGAAGAACTTGAACCGTGCCTCGTGATTGTTTTGTGGGTCGGCCGAATCGAACCTCTGGAAAATCTGTTTGATCTTAAGTCCAACAGAATTCATGATACATGTCTTTGTGGTGAAGATGGGCCTGTAACGAACCTTACCGCCAATGTTCTGAGATCGAGTCAAAACACTATTGATGTTCGGCGTAAGGTACTCGCTGAAGACCATGGTTTGACGCATGAGTCTTGCTTGGTCGTTGACGGACCACATGCGGATTCTGGAAAAGTCAGCTCCATGGAAGTCTTTTGGAATTTTGTTGAGATACTTGAAAACTGTGCCCGCGTGGTCCCAGTTTTGCATTTCAATCAGATTAGCATGATCAATCACCAATACTTCGATAGAAGACAAAAAGTCGTACTGTCTTTTCGATTGTTTGGGATCTTCCAAGATCATAGACAAACCGATAGGAGACGCAACAAGAATGTCTGAGTTGTAGAAAGAAGAGTAGAGTTTAACAGCCTTTCTAGTGAATTTAAGACCAAGACTGAAGAAATCGTTGGTGTTTCCCTTGAAATTGTGTCTGAAATCGTCGGGCTTGGAAGGTGGTGGAGCTGCCTGTTCGTAGAATTGGGCTTTGAATTTCTTCCGGTTCTCCAGTTGCTCGGACCCAGAGAGTTTGATGATTTGTTCAACCACTTCGAAAGCAGCATCTCTGGTGGGAAGAAGAATAAGAGCCTTGGGTCTAGTAAAACCTTGGTCTCGAAGCTCGGGCTCGACAGCACCTTTCTTGAGGGTTCCGTTTTTCAAACCTTCGTTAAAGGCTCTGATTTTCTCATTGTTTTTCATCACTCTGTCTCTGGTTTTGAAAACGTGGTTAAGAACATGCAAGATGTAGAGTTTCTTGTATGATGTGTTTTTGAAACTCTTGTAAGGAAAGTTCAAGTCCTTGTACTGAAGCATGTTATGGAGAAGATCCAGATCCAACTCGGATAACTCATCTGGATATGTAATGAGGTAATTGGAGCTGATTCTCTGTTTTAGGGTGTCATAGTCTCCAACTTGATTGCTTTTTTGAATCAAACCATCTGCTAAAGCCCCTCCAGGAGGACTTTGTGTGGTGGAAAGGTAGGATCCTTCAGCTAGGGTGGATTTGGAAGTGGTTTCCCATTTACCGGATTCCAAGAGTTTACTTTTTTTGTTGGCGTAATCTTCTGTAACACCATTGTAGTGAGCTTCGAAAGGATCTTCACGAGCATTGAAGTTGGATTGGTCATCAAAGGCATCGAATTGAATGTCTTCTTCTTCATCTTCAGCTTCATCATCTTCAGAAGCTTCTTCAACGTTGAGACCAGCTACTTCATTATCACTGTCTTCATTATCACTATCTTCATTAGCGTTGGCATCATTATCACTAGCTTCATTATCACTAGCTTGATCATTAGATTCATCTTCATTTTCTTCCTTCTCGGAGTCATCACTTTGGTCAAGTTCCTCTTTACTTTCAAGAGAAGATGACTTCGAATTGGCCTTAATCTTCTGATCCAGAGTAGAACTGGCTTGTTTCTTTGAGGTCTTCTTGAACACCTCTGGCTCTGGCTTCAAAAGTGTCAACAATGCATCATAAGCTTTGATATTTTGGAATTTATCTTCAGAAACTACTTCTTGTTCGCTTTCCAGATCATTTTCTGGCTCTTCAATAGTTTGTTCCACTGGCCCATCTCGACGGGCAGTCCTTGTGACAGTACGCATGGTCTGTCTGCCATGACCATTGCGGTGTTTTTTGACAAATGGCTTTTCTTTGCCATGATTGGATAAATCTCTTTTGGCCATGTTCAGGAATAGTGGAATTGACAGGTATCAATTACGAGTGTGATATGACAAGTGTGATGGGGGGAGATGAGATGAGATGAGGTGAGATGGGATGAGAAGAGAAGAGATGAGATGAACCAAAATGGATGGAAATGCATCGAAATAACCTCTAAGGATATAAAATCTTAATTAATAGTCACAGAATTAGTTCAATCACTCCCAAAATGATACTCTGTGGGAGATTTAGTGGTTTTGGTTGGTCCTTATTTTGTAGGTAGAACTAGTCAATATCAATGAAAGAAGGAAAGAAAGAAAGATATGTTGAAAGAAAGAAAGAAATGTTCTTCCTTGAATTGAATACGTTTTTCTCAATCGAATTAATTGATTCGAGTTCAATTGAGGCGGGAAGTCTTTGATCAATCAGTCTAATGAAGATAAGATCAAATGGATATCACTGGATGACAAAAAGACTGATACTCCAGAGAAAAAAAGATCATATACTCTTGAACTTATATCTAAGATCATAAAGTCGACGAATATCTATCGCCGTTTGCGTATACCACAGCCTCACCATGATCATAGAGACAAAGTTGATAAGAGGAAGCAACAAAAACACAAAGTGGAGCTGAAATCCATGTTGGCGATAGATGGCCATATAAAACTGAATAAGCAACAAACCATGAACCACACAAAGCAACTTGAATGACAAAATCCCCCGGATTAAGTCTTGTGGAAGTCGCCTATTGCTACTTAATTGGTTTCCCACCGCAGTCACATCATAGAGAGCTCCAATCAAACATAAAAGACTTAGGAGAATGAAATGGACGATATATTTCACTTGTTTTACGACAATTAGCCTAATTAAGAACGTTAGGACAGGCATTTCGGCCACCACAGAGAGCACTAGTATTCGAGTATAAAGTGCATGGGAACTGTCATTTTTGGCCGAAAGCTGAGATATTAGAAGATCCTGATCATCAGTATCTAATAGAATTGTATCGTCACAGCATTCCGCAAGTATCAGTCGATCTACTCTTCTTAGTCTTGACATCTTTATAGAAGAGATGGTTATATAGCAGGATAGAGAAGAGATGGTTAGAGAAGAGATAAGTGCATAGATGGGTAGTTAGTGGAGATCTTTTAACATTATAAAGGGAAATAATAATTTGCTTTTATAATTCGATCTATTGTTTCAGTTAATGTCGTTTTGTCTCCTTTGATTGTATTTTTCTTTGACCTCTGTATTACGCTTAATGGAAAATAGGTAGAGCAGTGGGTAGAGCAGTGGGTAGAGCAGTGGGTAGGGCAGTGGGTAGGGTAGAGACCTGAAATAGATGGAATTTGGGAAGAAGAGACTTCAGTAAAGTTAACTATTTGCTTTGGATTTAGAAGGGAATGAATTGGGGTTTGAGAATTGGTTTCGGGCTGGTTCCATAGTAATACTGGAGTGTTATACAATATAGAATCATTCAGAAAGACAATGGTCCAGTCAGTTTTGAAGATTGTATATCACAAGAATTCAGAGTTGATTTCGGTAAAAATGAAAAGTTCAATATTGGATTCGTTGTCTTAAGAGATATCTTTTAGTTCCTACTCTCTTGACCTAGTACTCTCTTAGTTCTTAATCTCTAGACCTAATAATCTCTTCGTTCTTCATCCCTTAACCTAATAACCTCTTCGTTTCTTAATCTCTGAAAATTTTTCCAAATTTATGTTGTTTCCAAACTTTTCATTCAAACTTTTATTCAAAACTGCGGCTGAAATCAACCTTAGCGTCCAACATATCGTTTTTGACCTTAATATTGGGCAATCATGTCTCTTATCTTTGTTGTTTGAAAAGAGTTAAGAGTATTAATCAAACTATTTCCGGTGAGAATATTTGTTTCATTCATTTCAATCAATTTAGATGATCATTCAATCGAGGGCAGAAAGTTGACTTATCATCCTCTTCTTGAGGTTCTCCAATTTCAGGAAATGAGAGATATAAGAGATATGAGAGTCATAATTTGAATGAGAGATTTTGCTTCTTCAAGAGAGGAAATCTCGGGCAATGATGGTATTGAAGGTATTGAAGGTATTGAAGGTATTGAAGGTGTTGAAGGTGTTGATCAGGTATTTATATTGAGTTCCTAACCCTATTTTCTTATTGACCCTAAAAAAGTGACTGGAGATATTACCTTCCAAATCTGGGTTAATGATGAGTAAATCAATCATGATACTTGGGAGAGTTTTTGTTAATGAGGATGGACCATTCAATGTTACGTAGACTATAGTGTTACAGGCCAATTAATTAATTAGGAAACCCTGAGCTTTTAAACTGATTTGGTAACACCAAGCTTTGTGAAATGGACAAGAGATGCACTAGCAGTTTCTCATACAAGAGGTATTACAAGAGGTATTACAAGAGGTATTACAAGAGGTGTACTGCTACAAGAGGTCAACCATTAACGGTGATAAACATAATTAATAAAGAAATCTTTTCCATCTTCTCTGACCAAGCAACCCCTAAATTTCCTTTAATAGTATTAGATAATCAGTCAATAGTCTAATCTTGAACCATTGAACCAATCAACCAATCAATGCGAGCTTAAACTTGAAATACAAGAAATAAAATTTCCTTTCACTTAAAAAGACTTTGATAATCAACAAGGAGGCACAATTTCTCAAGAATCTGTTTACAGACTTCTATGTTTAAGATGTTGAATTTCTTTGAACTTTATATCAAACTTAATGGTGCTATACAGCCAGGCAATAAGAAAGAATATCAAAGAATATGAAAGAATAACATATGAAATATCCCCCCAATTCAATAAAACGTTTTTAAAAATTTCCTGTTTCATCGTGTTCAATCCTGTTCCATTGTAAAGAAGTCCTTGGTACTTGCTCTTTCACCTTGTAAATAAAAGTGCCCATTGCCAATTTACAACCCCTTTGTGGCTCTGATTCAGGAAAAACGTTATCACATACCCGATTAGGCTATTTTGTAAACATCGAGCAGTTATATTGATCGCCTTGTGTCAAATTTCAAGCCATGAAAGCTACGAAAGCCATGAAAGCCATCGAAATAAACAGAGAACCAATATCTTTTTTAAAAAAATTAAAACTTGAAAAAGAATTTCTCATTGTTCAAATAGCCCATTCATTTTTTATGTAAAAAAAAAGTAAAACTTCTTTCAATTTGGATGATCATATTGTATATCTACTAAAGAGGGTCAAGAAGGGCCAAAAAACTCGAAAAACTGGAGGAAAAATGGCAAAAAAACTCCGGAAAAAGTATAAGTTGTACTGCCGGTCCACATATGAAAGAATCAAATTTCAAAAAACCGTTTCTTTCACACTATTGTATCCATTTTCAAGTTTTCAGTTTCTCTACCTTTTTTATGCATCTGAAAACGGATCTAAAAATGATCTATCCGGTACCGAACGGCCATGCAGGTAACAGGACGCACAAACAGACCAAAAAAGGAGGAAAATTGTGGCTTGACCCCCTTATTCAAACCAAATTCATCGATTTAATGTCAAAAGAAAGTCAACACAGACTGCATAAATAATGTAACAAAGCACACATAGATCCAATATGCATACCAAAGTAACAATGTGCAGGCAGATTCCAACTCTCAATCGGGGCAAAGCTAAAAATAGCACTCATAACCTGACCGGTCCCCCGTGAATGTTGCTACCCATGAAAAGAACGAAGCTTTTGGGGCAAAATTTCAACAAATATTAAACAAATTGACAAAAAGAAACCCTAAAATAACTATTGACTGGAATCATGTGCTTCTCATTGATAGATTCAGTGAAATCAAAAAGATGCTAACCTGCAGATTACAAGGGGAAGAAGGAAAAAAAGAGCACTGCAGATAGTCTCACATGCATGAACAATAATTGTCCGTAGTGGAGTTTGTAGACCTTTACTCACCCCTTAAGAGTTGTATACAGTACTAAGTAAACACAATAGGTGACACGATTTACTCATCTGGCATATAAGTAACTAAAAAACAACAAAACGTATATGCACACCACTTAATACTGTGACAAAATACCCGACTATATGCACGCCCACGAGTTCTTTGTAAAGCCCTTCTTTCAACTTGTACCTGAAACGCCTAAAACACTGTTCCCTTAAAACCTGATTCTTAGGTGGAATAAATCCTAAAATACTTGCTACCAATATCTCTGGTGCTCTCAATTAGATTCTCCGCCTTATTTGCTTCACGGACGTCTTTTTCCCGCTCAAAAATCTTGTCTCTGTGTCTTCCTAGGCCCGAAATCCCTTTTCCACACGGCTACCAGGTTAGAATCAAGAAAAAAACGTCTAGTTTGAATTTCAAAAGGTTCCGTTTCTGTTTCTCTTTTGAAACCGTTCTCCTATTCCTTGCTTGTTTTTTTTTGCCTGCTTTATCTGTTTTGCACCGTCTTTCCTGACCGTTAAGGCGCCAACAAAAACAACAACGTTCACGGAATCACCCCACTTGTAATACGTCCACAAAGACTTTCGCTACAAAAATATTATTAGCCTCGCAGTCTCCGTCTGATGACCGCTGAGTTTACATCCCACATCTAACTACTGTCTTTCTTTTCACTCCATGATGTTACTCTCTTCCCAGACTTTAACCGTATTGCTACTTTCATTGTCTGTCACGGTATCTGCCGCTCCCGCTGGAGGAAACAGCGCCATTGCAGAAATTGTCAACAAGGCCCTTGACTTTAACTACAACGCCACCACAACCCCTTCCACAACAGACTTGGCGTCTGCCACTTCATCTTCAACAAGAATTGAAAACACATTTCTGGTGGTCAAGCCTTCTACAACACATTTGCAAAGCTCAGATCACTCATCTAAAGATTTGACTTCGCTTCTGTCGTCTGACCCTGGCTCTTCTATCTCTAGACTGGAGTCTAGGTCCTCATCGGCGTCTGATTCCCTGAGCATCCCAAGCAGTAGTCCTGGGACTTCCACCCCATCTACTCCGAATGGTGCATATTTCTTCCTGTCCATCTTAGAACAGGAGACTTCTTCAAGCTCTTCTACCACACCATTGTCAAGCTTCTCAACAGGGGACTTGTTCGGCACTATAACCCTGAGTTCCACTGGTCTGAGCTTATCGTCCACACTTTCTCTGAGCACTGCCACTTCCACACTGAAAGATTCCAGTTTCTTACAATTGACAAATTTCAACATTGCTTTAACGAGTTCAAACTTCGTGAGCATCTTGTCAAGCAGTGACGCTGACAGTCTCTCTGCCACAGCCTCTTCAACTAGCAAAGTTACCACCACCTCATCAAGTGCATCGGAAATTCTGACTTCGAACCTGGAATCAACGTCATTTTCCACAGAGTCCCCTACATTTTTGACACTTTCATCAGGAAATGAAACTAGTGCCTCACCGGACCAAACGACTCAAACTAGCAGTTCTTTTAATGCGAACTTGGGGAATCTTATTGCGTCAAATTCTGGTACAGATTCTTCCGTTTCTTCAACATCCGAGTCTAACAGTTCTGTAACTACTAGTGATTCTCCGCTATCCGAGTTTCTGTCATTCTCGTTGACCTCAGATTCAAGCATATCCTCAAGTACTGATTCTGACGTGTCTTTCACAACGTCATCTTTGACTACGTTGTCTGATTCCTTAACAGCTTCCTCTTCAACTAGTGAACTTTCAACCAATACCCCGGAATCCTCGTTGATTATACCCAAAACATCAGGAAATGCAACGGATGCGCAACCATTTCCTTCCGCTAGTGTGTCAGACTCGAGCTCCTCCCCCTTGCCACCCACTGCAACACCATCTGACACCGAATTAGGCTCAAGCATATCAAACACTTCGAGCGTACCAACTATAAGCTCATCTGTGAGTCAGACCATCCTGAATACAGATGTCATTTCATCTGAATCGTTTACCAGCTCATCCTCGGTAAATACAGACGCCACTTCAGACTTTGCGATCTCTTCCCAAAGTGAAAGTGTGAGTGCAATTTCAACATTTGTACCAACTCAGTCGTCAGAATCGTCAGTTTCAGATGTATTTACTGATTCCACTGGAATACCAGTTGTGACTAGTACATCTGATGCATCCCTGTCATCTTTGACCTCAGGCCCGTCTGACCCAACATTGTCCTCCGCTATCGGATCAGTATCAGAGAGCAGCTCTGAAGAATCATCAAGTTTGATTTCTTCATTTACTGCAACATCCTCGTTTTCCGCACAGACTAGCACAAATGCAAATCAAGAAGTTTCTTCTTTAGAACTGCTGTCTTTGTCTAGCAGCCAGCAAATTATCGATTCGACCACGTCAACTGGGGAACTGAGTGAATCTAGTTATGCTTCTCCTTCGCTTTCGATTGTTTCGCCGGCTCAGTCTTCTTGGTCGACTCTTAGCTCCTCAAACACTGCGACTTCAGATCTGACTGTCAGTCCCTCTGATTCTGCCATTGATTACACGGCATCCTCATTTATCACTTCTGCACCTATACCTCTGTCCCACGACACAAACAGTTACTACACACTGCCTATGACTACCCAAAGAACTAACTGGTTGCCAACGGTGATTGTAACGGAGGTTGCTTCAACAACTACTGCGGTGGCCACCAACACAGCTCCAGCTGAAACATCAGGGTTACCAAAAGCAATCACATCGATTAATACTGCAAGTCCCGCCGACAATTACATTCTTGTGACCATCGGTTTTAAAGAGCCATTGAATTACCCATTTGTGGTATCACACTCTATCTCTTCTGCACAAATTTTCGACTACTTGCCTAAAGTTCTTAAGTCACCATTTGGTGGCAGTGGTGAGTTTGACGATGTGACTGTGAGCCGAATTATTCCATTCGGGTCTCTGGACACTAGTTATATTATTTCTGTCGCAGAAGTATACTTCCCAGATAATATGGTGTCCTTATTGGGTCTGTTACTTGCAGACACCAATTCCAAGATTTATCAAAGTAAAGATGCCACAACTGCCATGTTGGCCCTGTTGATTGATATCCGTGTTCCTATCACTGGATTGAATGTTGCTACTCAAGCAACACAAACACCCCAAACGAACAATGGCTCTGTTGGTTCTGGCGAAGCCAAGACACTGAACACTGGGGTAGTTGCTGGAATTACTGTTGGAGCTTCTGTTGGGTCACTCGCATACATGTCACTTATGGTGTTATTGTTACGTCGGTTCAAGAAGAAGAAGAACAACATTGAGATCACTTCGATTGATTCAGAGAGCAGCATTGAGAATGGGTCTCGAGGATCTGCCAACAGCCCAATGTCTCAGAACACAGCCAGGTTTAACATTTCTGTACCAGTGAACGCTCAGAATTCGTTAGGTTGGTCGGACTAGTCATAATAATACCCCTCCTAGGTGCGTGAAAGCCGCCCTGCCACTCCTTTAACCCTTTTTCTTTCTTACTTTGACGCAGGCTTTACTACGAAGCTCTGAGTTGGCTTTAAAGAATTCATAAATATGCAACACTAAATAAATACTTTATGTACTTCATTCAATTTAGAAGTTTAGCTATTGAAACTTTTTGAACTATAAGAAACCATCAAGAACCAGAACTCAAGGGAACTTTTCAGAGACTTTTCAAGGACAAAACAGAAGTATATTCTTGAGCTATGATTCCAGAATAGAGTCACGCTGAAAACGAAACTCAATCAAATCTAGAAGCATCAAGATATTAGCGACAGTGCATGTAGAATTTCCTTTTTGAGATATGGATCGATAAATATGTCATTGAAGCATGTTGACGATAAGTATGTCATTGAAGCATGTTGACGATAAGTATGTCATTGAAGCATGTTGACGATGAAAAGACGTCTTCAGTCCAAGCACAAAAACCGTCAAAATCCCAACATTCAATCAATCAATCAATCGTCAATCATGTTCAACAACTATCAATCAATCAACCTTCAATCTTCAATCTTCAATCATCATTTTTGTTCAACAACCTTCAATCTTCAATCTTCAATGTCCATCAAAGACTAGAAATATAATCATGAAGCTCTTCAACAACAGTATTGGAATCCTCATCTAATGTCTCTTGAAGCTCGGTAATAAGCTCATCCTTGCAATCGGTATTATGAGTCAACACAAACTCATAAATGTATTCAATCAACAGCTCCTCTTTGATACCCAAATACTCCTCAATTAAACCACTGATCTTGTTCCTGATAGCAGCCAAATCTTCAGAAGACATGTTCTTGACTGTCTTATCCACATGCATTGGCTTGGAAACTTTCGTTGGAGGTTGGAAAACATTTGTGGCAATTGTAGTAGCCAGAACATCCAAGCGAAGGTCGGCCTTTTCTGCGATTTCTGCCTTTTCATCTGCAGCATCTAGTTCTTCTTCCCGAACACGATCCTGGTTCCGTTTGCGCAAGTATTCAGAGTTGTTCGTGTAGTATAATTTTGCCCTGGCATTTGACGAATTGCTGGCGGTAGTAAGATCCAACTCCGAAAGGATTTTGATCTCGTCCATGTGGGCGATTTTGTTTTCAACTAAGGCTTGTTCGTAAGCCAATTCTTGGTCAAGTTTTAGAACGAGGTTGCTTTGTTCTGTGGTTTCCAAGCGTTCAATTTCAGAAACTTTAGCTAGCCAGAGTTCTTCTTCTCGTTGAGATTTTTCTTTTAGTAAATGTGCTTCATATTCCGCATCTGTTAGTGCATCAAGAGGATTGACTTCTTTCTTCTCTTTTGAAATTTCCAGTATCATGGACTCAGAGCCAGGATCTTTGGTACCTGGATGCACTTCTTTGATACCTTCATAGATCATTGTAAGTCTATTACGAGCACGCTGGCGTTCGTTTTCGATTTCTTGCTTTCTACGGTTCTTCTCTATAGTGAGGACCTTTGAGCGGAACTGCAAGATGTTCTTCACAATGGTTTCTTTCAATTCCTTGGGGACTTCGACCAATTCTGAGTCGTTGACTTTATAAGTCTTGTAGTAGTTCATGACTTCGTCTAAATCTTCAGTTCCTGTTCTTTTTGATCCTTGAGAGTAGTTCCTTTTGTTGCTTGATAATTTGAGTAATTCCGCCGTGACTGTTGCAATAGACAGATCAGAGAGAGTCTCTTTTTCAGAGCCAGAGACCCCAGAGAGAGTCTCTTTAGCTTCTGAAACAGATCCCTCTTTAGCTTTAGACTCCTCTTTAGCTTTAGACTCCTCTTTAGCTTCACAGACCTCTCTAGCTTCAGAACCAAAGATTTCAGAGTCATAAGCAATGATTAAAGAAGGAAAAAACAGAGAAAAGGTCTTCGCCACCCACCGAGTAAGTTCTACACTACGGAACCTCACAAACATTCCTCTCATATCTCTACCTAAGGTTTCTGAGAGAAATGTAAAGACAAAAGGGTTAGAACGCTGTAAGGGACAAAATGAGAGCGCCAAATCAAGAAGACGAACAATAATTTGCTTCTTAAAACTAGGAAAGTCTTGTAAAAAGACCGTATTGATCTGATCTAGACGATTCTTAGGAACGAATTCATCAAGAGGAAGCCAACTAGGGGGATCAACCTCTTGAACATCATTAGCTATATCTTCAGGTTCAACGTCCAAATGTGTAGATTCTTCAATGCTGGTAAGAGCACCATGACCTTTCAGTTTTCTTTTATCATTCAATTGAATGATAAGCTTAACATCTAGACTAGCATTGATGGGGATGAGGGTTTCTGATCTGAAGTCGGGAGGACGACAGGGTTCATAATCTTTTAGTAGACCAATGAGAGACGAGTGATTATCATTTGAGTAAGAGATGGGTTGTTGAAGACGTAGGTTTTCCATTTGGAGATGGGCTGGGAAGGGAAGAGTACACTCAGAAGTAACGGTAACAGTAGCTGTATTATGTAGCAGATGTAGCAGATGTAGCAGATGTAGTTGTAACTGTATTAGATGGAGCAGATATTGTAGATGTAGATGTTGTTGTAGATGTCGATGTAGTTGTTGTTGTAGTGGTGGGCAGTTAAATTGGCGATGGGGGTGATGGGGAACTGGTGGAGGTAGTAATAGATGGAGTAATCATTAATTTGTAAGAAAAGTCCAACTAGAAAACACCGCTTCGAATAATTAAGATGTCTAAAAATAGAAACAGTCAAAAATTGTTTTGTTTATTTCGTTCATGCATCAATTCGATGGTTATATCTGTAATAGGGTCATAAACCGTCATAATCCATAATACTTCACAATGGAGGGATTTCGCCGAATTTTCAAACCAATTTTCAAAAACAATTATTTTTTCGTATACTGTATCCTTTATTTTCTATTTTCTATTTTCTATTCTCCACTCTCTACTCTCTACTCTCCACTCTCTACTCTCTATCCTCTACTCTCTATCCTCCACTGCCCATCGCCTGTACCTCCACCTTTCAATTTTGCAGCCATCAACATCTGTTCTCCCAAAAATTCATGCCACAAAACTTACCTCTAGAATTGGCCTTCTGTGCCGGTAAAAAAGATCACCACGATCCTCTTAAGTCCGTCCGTTTACCCCCAAAACCCAACACAAGATCCAATTCTTGGGACCCTCTCCATGTATCTGCCATCAGTGAACCGTCTTCACTTCCCAAATGGGACAAATTGATAACAGTGCTTGAGGAATGTACAAAAGTTGCTTTGGACCGGGGCGACTCTTTAATCGTGCTTAAATCCGCTATTCTGGACCTGTTCAATGGCCTACTAAGCATATATCCTTACTTGACCAGTTACTGGAGAAGATACGTGCTGCTTATGGGAAAAGTGGGCAAACCTAGGGATGTTATAGAATTTTTGAAGTTAGCAGTGGACTCAAATCCTCAAAGTATTGTTTTATGGGTTGATTATGTCCATGCTTTGGCTACTGAGTTAAGCCGAGACAAGACCAATCTTTCTGGTGAAGAAACAGTTCGAATTGAAAGTTTATCCCACACTGAAGGAAAAACTAATACAAAAGTGAAAACTAATACGGAACTCACAAAATCGGACCCTCTGAAATCTTCCTCTCCAAATCTCCAAGAATACTCTCTTGAATTCATTCGCCTGGAATTTCGCCGTGGTGCTGATCTAGTGGGAAGAAATTTCAACTCAGAAGCATTCTGGGACGCTTACATTGACTTCGAGTCCAAACAATCCACCACATCTCTGCTCCTATTGGACATTTACTTGGACCTCGTCACCATTCCTCTTTACCTGTACGCTCATTTCTACAACAAATTCATCCAAGCAATCAAAAACTATCCAATCGAGGAGGTCATTAAAGATAAAGACCATCTATTGTCGCTTATCAAGAAGTATGGAAAATCCCTGGCGGATGAGCTATCTTCTGATGAGTCCCAACAGATCATCGACACATTCACCTATGAAATTTTCACGAAAACACAGCAGGAGGTCAATGAAAAATGGAAGTTCGAATCTGAAATCCTTATTCATGAATACACTCCGTCATCTACACCGGCTCTAGAGACTCAGTATAATAAGTATCTACAATACTTGGATCATGAGATATCGAATCTTCAAGCTGAGAAAGATCAAGAGACAGATCAAGCCAAGGATCCAAAAAAGAATCCAATCAGTAATCTGAAAAAGAATATCATCAGCATCTTCGAACGCTCTTTGGTTCCCCACTGCCATAAAACGGAACTCTGGCAGAAATATTTGGCGTTTCTTCAACTGAACGAATTCTCCTATGATCAGATCCTGGAAGTTTACGAAAGAGCCATCTTTAAGTTCTCGCCAATTGAAAACCAGGACATAAGAGCACAATATGTCTCTTATATGACGGGGTTGGCGAAAATTGATAGCGCAACGGTGTTCCTTTTGCGTACATTGAAACTCTTCGTTGGGGGTGAAAAGCTCTTGTACTTAAAGTCAGCATATATTTCCGACATGAAACAACTCATGTACTTATGGAAGACCCATCTTAGTGAGTCTTCTGTGGAAACATGCCTTGAAGGCCTTGTTGCAGGTTTTTTTGACCACGTCAACCGAAACAAGAAATCAACTAAACCACAGGAAGAGAAGGGCGAAAAAATCACTTTGAAAGAAAGTCATGTCGATTCCTTGTCTAAAATTCTAAACAAGGAGGGAGTGTGCATCGCCACAGTGACGTTTCTTCGAATTCTCGGAAACGACAAGAAAAATGTTGCCAGAATCAGAAAATTCTTTAACAAACATCACCACGAAGGTGCATTCAAGCATTCGGTTCAATTCTGGAGATTTTTCGTGGATTTCGAAGGTGTTCAACAAAAAAATTTCGTTAATCTTCATAATGTCGTCACATACATCAAAGAGTTCTCGACATTACCCAAGCGGGCCATTGACTCGTTCTTAGAGATCCAGTACGAATTGACTTGCTGCAATTTGTACCAGATATCGTCGTTACCTGATTCCAACCGTCTACTTCTGCCATTGATCACGTACTACAGTGAAACATCTGACGATTTTTACACCAATGCTCCGGCAAGAAGAAGACTTGCAAGAAACAACCTCAAACTAGAATCCCAGGGTTCCTCTCAGGCATCCAAAGAGATTCAAGTACTTCTGAATTTGAAGAAACAAGCGGGTCATCCTGGAGTCTATTCCGAAGCAGTTCCTGAAATCACCAATTCTTGGATTTCTAAAGGTTGGATCTCTCTCTTGGATGATGATCTAAAAACACCAAGACTCCCAACTTTCCGTTATACTGAAAAAGCTAACTCCTCGTTCACATACGAGGAAAATTGAAGAATTAGGGAGCCATATCATTAGTCTTGGGAGCCCGAGGGCAGAGAAATAAACTTGAGAGAATTTCTTCAACATCTTTTTCTGTAACTCTGTAACTCTTTCTGTAACTCTTTCTGTAACTCTTTCTGTACTGTTGCATTATAAACATCTTCACAACATCAACTAAAGGTTTTCTCCCTGAATACCAATCAATAATAAGTCGTCACGTATGGGAATCTTTCCAGTGCATCTGTTATCTCCAAACACTTCAACGATTGCCAACTTTGGACATTCTTCACTTAGCCTTTGCAAAACTGCATCATCAAAACCTCTCACAAAGCCCACATCTAACTTAGTAAGAAGTGGCAAGGAGACTTTTGGGTAGAAAACAACTTTCGCTCTGGGTTGGATAATCTCCATTCCATCTGAAAGCTCATCATTGTCGTCAGATACAGTTTCTGACTGATGCAATTGCTGATTTTCTGACTCAAGATCATCATTAACGCCGTCTTGGATTGATTTCTGAATCTTGACTTTGCTTTCATCACTATCGTCGGTAAAGAATTGAAGTAGACACGAGTTCGAAAGTTTGTTGACTGAGTTGATGGAAACCTCTACTAGTGTCTTACCAGAATGCTTAAACACGGCTTCAACAGCTTCGTTACCCAAATCGGAGCACTTTGTGAGATCAATACTCAGTAACCCTCCATAATTGATTTCGGCAAGTTCCGTGAAAGCAGCACGCAAGCCCTCGTTTGTAATGAGGTCCAAGCCTCTCATTGATAAAGTTTCTAAAACGGGACAAAACTTCGCCAAACCTTCAGTTAAGAAGGTATCGGTCAACTTAGAACATCCATCGACATTCAAAGACTTGACGGTGTCTCCTGTTGTAGCCAAGATGTGAATTAAAAGATCGTCATCAATAAGATCCGGTTGATGAGGATATGATATTTCCAAAGCCTCAAGCTTGCTGGGAGACAAATACTGAGGAATCAATCCATAGACTGCTTCCGAATCGAGCCCGTCGAGACGAGAGAGCTTCAACAGAGTTAAATGGGAACCCCTTTTTTCAAGTAGAGATATAAGGGAGTCGTTCCCAAATCTATGAGTGTTTCTAACTTCAAATTGTTCCAATGGACAAGTAGCTTTGTCAAAATACTCCACCCACTGTTGGTTGCTTATCAAAAACGGACCATTGAGGGCAAGTACGCGCAAGTTTGGAAGCTTGTCTTGGAAGTAAATCATGTTGTCGTTATGGAACTGTCCACACATGAAGAGAGTCAAGGACTCGAGCTGGGAGCAGTAGGCAGCGATTTTGTTGAAGGAATCACTGGAAACATTGGAGCAATCCCAGAGTTCAAGTACTTTAATGGAAGGATTAAGAAAAAGCGTCACTGTAGAGTCATTTAACGAGCGGTTTTTCGACAAAATCTTGGATATTTTGTTGATATTGTTTTGACCAATATCACCAAGCATCTCGACATCTTCAATACGATTGGATATTGCTTTGATACATATATCCAGTAACGAAGGGATCCGAACCGTTTTTTTATCCAACAAGGCCTTAGCCACCTTCTTGCGTCTTTTGCGGGCATTTGTTTGGCTTTGTCTGATGGATTTTTCTCGTTTTCTTAAGAGTTCATTGCAATCTTCACAGATGTAACCCTTGGACGCTTCTAGATATCTAGAATAGACCGTGAGGGTAAAAGGGTTGGAACAGTCCACACAGACGTCTTCCTGGCCGAGTTGTTTGAAGTCATCAGCACTGAAAAGATCATCTCTGTACTCTGCATCGTTTCCAGGATCATCATCATCATCGTCTGAGACATTCATTGAATTTGCGGTGTCAGGTTCAGCGGAAAGGTCCAGACCATTAGTTCCGTTTTGTTCCGAACCCGGAGTATCTTCCAAATCAGTTCCACGGCGTCCTCTGCCGCTACTGATTTGTCCATTGCGTCGCTGTCTAAAGGCATCTGTAATTCCTTCCACCCGAAGGAACTCTGTCAAGGCGGAGTTTGGTCCACGAACGCCTGAGTTGTTTCTTCTTGACATTTTGAGAATTAGTTTTTCGAAATAGTCTTGTAACCGAAACTAACGAACGAACAAACGAACGAACAAACGAACTAACGAAAGCAAACCAAAACAGACTAAAACAGACCAAAACAGACCAAAACAGACTAAAACAGACCAAAACAAAACAAAACAATTGTCTTAGGCGGGGTAGACGTGTTATGTGGGAGCAAAGGCACCAAGATGGGTCAGCAAGGGAGCAAGATGGGTATGCAAAAAGTAAGCTAATTGGCTGGAACAAATTGCAGAAGATCTACAGGTTCCTAATCTTTACTAAGATAAATTCCCTTTTATAATAGTTTTTTTTCGATAAGGAAGATATATTATAGGAGCTGTTGTAGATCTTATAGATCTTGTAGTAGGTATATCTTGTAGGTATATCTTGTAGGTGGATCTTGTAGGTATATCTTGTAGATAGTGTGGGTCTTTAGGTAATGAGGAATGAAAGGGTTTAGGATTAAGAAGCCCCAATAGGAAAAAAGGCGCGGAAACATGGGGGCCACTGAGGGAAACTTTTTCCCTTTTGAGTAATTTTACGCGGACACTTTGTTTTCGCATTCCACGCCCATTCTCTTCTCCTTGTCTCCCTTTCATTTTTTGCAGCCATCATCAGTTTGCCCCCACACAACCCCCAAGCTTCAATCCCAGTACTACCCTCATCAACTAGCATCTACAACTAGTACCATCTACAACTAGTACTATCTTCAACCAGTACTATCTACAACTAGTACTATTACCAAAAACTATTACCAAAAACTAATTATCTACAAAAATGGAAACAGGATTACCTCGTGGGTGGAGCATCAGACTCAGTAAAACTCACAATACTCCATACTTTGTCAACCTTTCCACTCTCGAATCGACTTGGGAAATCCCTCAAGGCAGCGATGACTCAACCACAAAGGCATACTTGGAGAAGTTCAAGGCCAATGGAAACAAACCATTAGTTGCCGATGACGGAAAAGTTCGTGTTTCCCACTTATTGATCAAAAACGAAACATCTCGTCGTCCAAAGTCATGGAAGAGTCCTGAAGGCATCACTCTTACAAGAGACGAGTCCATTGCCAAGCTCAAGGCTTTTAGAGAAACGATTCTCAGTGGTCAAAGTTCCTTGGCCGACATGGCACAGAACGAGAGTGATTGTTCTTCTCATGAAAGGTGTGGAGATTTGGGTTTCTTTGGTAAGGGTCAGATGCAACCAGCTTTCGAACAGGCGTCATTTAATTTGAATGTTGGGGAGTTTAGTGATATTATTGAGACTGATAGTGGAGTCCATTTGCTTGAAAGAACCGGATGAATAACTTTATGAACATAGGTTAGATGGACTCTAAGACGTTTGATATGCCAAGAGATTTAAGATATGAGAGGTGTTAAAAAAATATTGGAAGATTGGAAGATATTGAGACATTGTGATTTCAGAGATTGCATGATCGTTCTGAAATGAATGTTTTGATTTTAAACTGGATATGATCTGTAAACTGGATTTGATCTATAAAGTATGATTTACAGTTAAGAGAATCATGGATAAATTAAAATTGACAAACCGAAGAAATACACTTAACAAACGTGTCTCGATTGGCCTTGGTTGTTCACTTAGTTGGTTGGGTTTGGTCTAAATTGACCACAACTTTCCACGGGCAAATAAAACATAAAAAAATACATATGGAATGGAGAATTCTACACCCAAATCACATATTTCGAAAAAGTGTGTTATTTCAAAGACCGTTTCTTTGTTTTGTAAATCCTCACGTGCATTGTTGCAACCTCCACATTTGCACCCACTTCCACAGAACTTGCAATAACCTACTTTCAAAGACACAAGTGAAAAGTTTTTAGAAAAAGTCAAAACCCAAGGGTGTGCAATAACCTAAACATAACAAAACAAACAAAAAAAAACAAAACAAATTAAATCAAATCAGATCAAATCAAATCAAATCAAAGCAAATCAAATCATGTCTGTTACCTACAAACCAGTCCCAGAATGGCTCGTTGAATATGAATCGGAAGTAATCCAGGTTCCAATCACCAGAATCTCAAAAGAACAATTACTCAACCAACTTAAGACCAACCCCGAAGAGGTGGCAGTGGTTGATCTTCGTAACGAACAAGAAGATAAAGGTGCAATCAATAAGGCGTTGCATATCCCAGCGACATTGATCAATGGAGCAGATGATATCGAAAAGAGTTTCATTACGCCAATTAAGGAACAACAGCCAACTGCCAAGAAGATTGTTCTTTTCTGTAATAGATCAGGAAAGAGGCCGGACTATGTTGGTGGATGGGCCAAAGCGTATCTTGAAAAGGAGGGTCGGGAAGATTTGGAGGTGACGATTTTAGATCATGGAATTACGGGTTGGATTCAGGGAGGTGAAGAGTTTAAGGACGAAACGACGTATTATCCTGCTGTTCAAAACCCATGAGGAAGAGAAGAGGAAGAAGAAATTGTCATTGGAGTTATTGAATTGTTATTCAATTACTTTGATAGTTGAATATGATGAACGGGATCAAAATGCAAAGATTCAAATCAGATTGTTTTAGACTTGAATATTTTAGACAATAATCGAATCTCAGAAAGATTCTCTTCTATACTCTAGAGTTTACTTTCCACCTTTCGTTGTGATTGTATCGTGATTATGGTACTTGTATCGTAATTGCGTCGTAATTGTTCGTAATTGTTTGTAATTGTTTGTAATTGTTTGTAATTGTTTGTAATTGTTTGTAATTGTTTGTAATTGTTTGTAATTGTTTGTAATTGTTTGTAATTGCGTCGTATTTATCCCACTTCTATCATCTCGTAAATGTTTCCCACTTCTTGTCTGTATTCTTATCCACTTTTATCTTCCTTCTATCACAACATCACCTAATCACAATCTCAATCAAATATAGCCTTTATCATAACAAAATTGAAAACATGTTATCTAAAATCCGAGGCTACTCTAATACTCTCCACGTCTTTTTGTTTGCTACGGCATTCTCACATAGAGCCATCAACATGAATGGCTCGGTATGGAAGGCAAATGGCAATTGGCACGATAAAAAGCAAAAGGCAAAATGCCATTAGACAGCGCGGTAAGATGTGAAACGCCGATTGACGGAAAATTTTCCCAATGTGGAAACCCGCACCAAGATCGGACCCTTTCATTGATCCATGTTCCGTGAGTCGTGGTCCGCATTAGGCAATGTGGGTGCAAATTCCGGCATATAAAGAGCCAACCACTTGTTTCCACAATCGACCAATTAAACATTTGAAACACCTAGAATTCTTCAGGATATCTTTTGGGTAGACGGCTTTATGTAGTGGCTTTTTGGTTTTTCAATTGCCGTTTCTTTGTTTTCATTTTCTTGGCATAGAAGCCTTTATGTTGGTTGGCCCTAGCGGCCATTGTCGATCAGTAACGATCATTAGGATCATTAGGATCATTAGCGATCATTTCCAAAGACCTTGTCCACGAAACAATTCTGGAACAAATGTAATTTTCTCGTTTGAACCCGTGTCCTTCGAAACCACCGGATACTATCATGGTTCTAACCATGGGCTACGGTACAATCAAAACGGAAAAGGTGCAATATTTTAGCATAAATGAATTAAACAAAAAGAAACAAACAATTTCTTCTTCCTAAAAATTTCTTCTTTTCCTCGTAATCTCTTCTATTCCTGTTTCTTCTATTCCTGTTTCTTCTATTCCTGTTTCCTCTATTCCTGTTTCCTCTTAGTCTTCCTTAGTCCTTACCCCAAAACAGCCATTACAATAAAGCTCCAAAAATACCTTCGCTTACAGCGCCACTCATTTTGACAACAACAAACTATTTTGATTTGCCAATATTTCACCTCCGCCATATCTTCACCGCATGAGTTATCGTCAAGCCTTCCAAGCCGTCCAAGCAGTCGGCACTGCCCGTCGCACCGTCCACCCCAAACTTTTCACTCCACAAAAGAACATCACCTCCCACATAAAGAACACACTTCTTCCGTCGATTCCTCGTCAACACACCCAATTCCGTTCAATGTGCACTTCCACTCCACAAAGGGAAGTTCTCCCTACCAACGTGAAACCGCTCCGTTATGAACTCTCGTTGGAACCTGACTTTTCTGACTTCACCTTCTTGGGTCAGTTGGCTATCGACTTGGACGTCAACGAAACCACATCTGTGATCACCTTGAACAGTCTCGAGATCGATATTCATGATGCTTTCGTCAATGACGTTGCTGTGTCGAAAATCTCTTACGACGAACCCCAACAAACTGCTTCTTTTGAGTTGGCTCAGCCTCTTGCTCCACAAACAAAGGCTACCTTGTCCATGAGCTTCACCGGCCTTTTGAACGACAAGATGGCCGGTTTCTACCGTTCTTCTTATACCGACGAGTCCGGAAACACCGCTTATTTGGCCACGACTCAAATGGAACCTACCGATTGTCGTCGTGCTTTCCCTTCGTTCGATGAACCAGCACTCAAGGCTAAGTTCGACATTTCCTTGATCAGTGACAGCAAGTTGGTTCACTTGTCCAACATGGACGAGAAATCCGTAGAATCCCTCGACGGCGGCAAGAAGAAGACCATCTTCAACACTACTCCGCTCATGTCTACTTACTTGGTTGCCTTCATTGTTGGTGACTTGCGTTGCGTAGAGAACCACAACTATTCCAAGCCAATTAAGGTCTGGGCCACCCCTGGCTCCGAACATCTCGGCGAGTATTCCGCCGACATCGCCGCCAAGACTTTGAAGTTCTTTGATTCCAAGTTCGATATCCCTTACCCATTGCCAAAGTTGGACATGGTGGCTATCCACGACTTCCTGGCTGGTGCCATGGAGAACTTCGGTTTGATCACTTACAGAACCGTCGATTTGCTCTTGGACCCTGCCCAGACTGACGTCAACACAAAGCAGCGTGTTACCGAAGTTGTCATGCACGAGTTGGCCCATCAATGGTTTGGTAACTTGGTTACCATGGATTTCTGGGACGGTTTGTGGCTTAACGAGGGTTTTGCTACATGGATGTCTTGGTACGCCTGTGACTCTTTATACCCTGACTGGAAGGTTTGGGAATCCTACGTTGCTGACTCTTTACAGCTGGCTTTGTCTTTGGATTCATTGAGATCTTCCCACCCAATTGAGGTTCCTGTGAAGAGAGCTGATGAGATTAACCAAATCTTCGACGCTATTTCTTACTCTAAGGGTTCTTCCTTGTTGAAGATGATCTCCCGTTGGTTGGGTGAAGATGTCTTTATCTCCGGTGTCTCTCTTTACTTAAAGAAGCACATGTGGGGCAACACTCAAACTTCTGACTTGTGGGAGGCTCTTGCTGAGGTCAGTGGTAAAGATGTTGTCACTGTCATGGACATCTGGACTAAAAAAATTGGTTTCCCAGTCGTCCGCGTCGAAGAAAACGAGTCCACTTTGACCCTCACTCAAAACCGTTTCCTTGCTACCGCTGATGTTAAGCCTGAGGAGGATGAGACTTTGTACCCTGTATTTTTGGGTTTGAAGACCTCTTCCGGTACCGACGAGTCTCTTGTTTTGGACAAGCGTTCCAGAGAGCTCAAGCTTGACATCTCAGACGATTTCTATAAGTTGAACGCCGACTCGGCTGGTGTTTACAGAACCGCATACTCTCCTGAGAGATGGACCAAGTTGGGCCAAGCTGGTGTTTCTGGCAAGTTGTCGGTCGAAGACCGTGTCGGCTTGGTTTCTGATGCCGCATCCTTGGCTGCTTGTGGCTTCATTGGATCCACCGACTTCCTTAACCTCGTGAAATCTTGGGCCAGCGAGAGCAACTACGTTGTTTGGGAATCTTCTTTGGCTAACATTCTGAAGATCAAGATGGCTCTTATGTTTGAGGACCCATCTATCAACGAGGCATTGAATGCATTCTGTGTTGAATTGGTGAGCCCCAAGCTCGAGCAAGTTGGTTGGGAATTCTCCAAGGACGATTCTTTTGCTGACCAACAACTCAAGTCTTTGTTGTTCGGTTCTGCTGCTGCCAACGGCCACAAGAAGGTTATTGAATTTGTTTTCAAGGCTTTCGATGCATATGTTGCTGGTGACAAGTCCGCCATTAACCCTAACTTAAGAGCTGCTATTTACAACACCGTTGCTCGCTTGGGTGGTATTGAAACCTACGAGAAGCTTTATCACATTTACACACACCCCAACTCTGTTGAGGAGAAAATCGCCGCTTTGAGAGCTTTGGGAAGATTCGAGCAGGAAGAGATCCTTGACAAGGTTACTGCCTTGTTGTTGCAAACCAACATTGTCAAGTCCCAAGATATCTACATTCCTATGCAAGGCATGAGAGCTCACAAAAGAGGTGTCGAGAAGTTGTGGTCATGGTTCACTGCCAACTGGGACGGCATCTATCAATTGTTGCCTCCTGGTTTGTCTATGTTGGGATCTGTCGTGACCATTGCTTCTTCTGGTTTCACCAAAGAAAACCAGAAGGAAGAAGTCCGCAGTTTCTTCGAGGACAAGAACACCAAAGGTTTCGACTCTAACTTGGCTCAATCATTGGACATGATTACTGCCAAGGCCAACTGGGCTACTCGTGATGCTTCTAAGATCAAGGAGTGGTTGAAAGAAGGTAAGTACTACCAATGACTTGTGAAGTTATAATGATTTAAAGTTATAATGATCTAATGATATATTCTACTTGGTGGAGTTAATTACAATGTTTTTCAAGGTTAAGTTGTTCCGTTTAAATACTTCAATTGGTTGTCTCCAAACAGTCAGTAACCAATGCAATCAATACAAAGTTTTGAAGTAATTTTCCAAATTTAAATGAGAAAAGTTCCTCAATGTTAGATTTTGTTTTTCTTTCAGAACAGCCTGTAATAATGAAGCTATTAGGAAGTTAAAGCTACCAAGAAGCAAGAAACCCTGGAAGTAATGATTACAATTGTTTACTGAGAAGAAGAGAACGGAGAAGAAGAGAACGGAGAAGAAGAGAACGGAAAAAAGAAATGAACGACGAAAACGGAAGGGTCTTGATGAAAGTTAAGAAAGACTAGTCTTAACTATTGAACCTCTTGTCAGGGTCCCACAGCTCAACAAGTTAACGGGCCAAATCATCATCGAGTATCTTTTAGATATTTGAGTACTTTTTGTCGAGCTTGATGTCGAATAAAATGTTAAACTCGACTGTTTTGATCTAGTTTGTCTCTTGAAAAAGTGATATTGAAGGATATGCGTTATGCAGAAATGTATGTTATGCACGTCGGTAATAATATATACCGCACCGCATACACAGGTGCAGTACTCGACATTTGCAGCCGGAAGAACCACAAAACCAGCCACCACTAGATCAAAGATGGTTATATTAATGTAATATTCATCAAAAAACAGTTTTATTTTTCTTTTTTTATTCATTTTTGTATTTTGTTGCCCTCTTCAACTTCAATTGAAAGAAATTTACCAGCTAACTATCAACAAGCGACACAAGTACTGTCACGAAAGAGACAATAAGTTTACCAGAAACTATTGAATTATTATTTGCCATAAAATTTTCCACAAAGGTTTGGAATATTGATTGGGTTCAATGCCTATAACTGTACTTTACCTTGTCAATCTAACATCGGGGTGAAATGCAATATCGCATCTACTAAGCTTCTTTCCAGTTTTTATTTGAAAAATTCTTCCAAATTTCAATATGTTCTTCTCCAAGAGGTAACATTGAAGAAGTTTCCCACATAAATCTCCGGGGTCTGTCCTGGTTGACATATCTTCGTTGGGAATTAGTATCTTTATAAACTACGTACATTCCCCAACGCACTCAGGATCAAAGAAAACAATTTCCTTTCATTATTATTTTTTTAAAATCACCAGGTTAAAGTATCCCCACCGTTGTACAATAATCTGTTTGGTGTGTCTGGGGGTACATCTTTAAGAATGCCTTTTGTTGAGAGCTTCAAAATAGTATCCTTGACCTCCTTTGGCTCCATTAACTTTCCAGAAGAATATTCCGAGTTCAAATCAGGCTGTAATGATAAAATAAGCGCTGCCACACCCGAAACAAACGGCGCTGCCATGGAAGTTCCCGAGTGTATGGCAGATTTACCAAAACCCGAGTCGACAGACTGTATTAAAACTCCGGGAGCGATAATATCGACACATTTCCCCCAGTTAGAGAAAAAAGCAAATTCTTCTTCATATCCAGAAGCTGCTACTGTAATAGCTGTTTTTGAGCTAGCAGGAGAAACCTTACAGGCATCAGTCTTGGAGTTTCCTGCTGCCGCTACTACTGTAAGCCCAGCCTGAGTAACGGCCTCCACTGCAGAGTCATATATTCTAGAATGATTAATTCCAAGCAGTAAGTTGATTATGGCTCCTTTGTAGGTAGGATCTTTCTGAGACACACGGTGCTGGTGTGATTGCACAGCATAGCTTAAAGCGTGAAGAACAGAAAGACCGGTACTTATCCCTAGTGATCCGAACACCTTGAGGGAGACCATTTCCACTTTTTTAGCAACCCCATAAGTTTTGGATCCAATTATCCCTGCTACATGGCTTCCGTGGCCATGGCGATCCTTTTTAGAGAACAGTAAACCATACCTTTGGGAATCTTTAACCCGACCCTCAAATTCAGAGTGTTTGGAATTAATTCCAGAATCAATCACGTATGCAGTTACCCCTTTGCCTGCCTTTTCATTGTAAGTGTATCGACCTATGTATGACCATTGGGAGACCCTTCTACGAGAGATCCTTTCTAGACCCCAAGGAGCATACCATTGGGTTTTGAATTCGGACAATACTTCGGGATTGATATCCGATAGGTACAAATCTTGGTCTCTCTCTATGTAATCTACCATTGGATCCAGTTCTAGACTTTGGACCATGGCTTCTGTCAATTTGGCGCTGTATCCTACAAGCTTTCCGACTTTGAAGGAATCCAACGAATCTCTTTCGTTTGTAAAGATTTTATCTTTAATTTTGCTGATGAGTCCCCGCTTTTGAACCGACTGTAAGTGTTCTTGGACTCGTTTTTTATGGGTTGCGTAGTCGGAGCTTTGGTATCCTTCCTTGAATATTACAATACAGTCATCGGACAATCTCGGGTAAGTTTTGTTTTGAATAACGGGAAATTCTGAATTGCCAAAAATTCCTTTCAACTCTGGAAGTTTTAGAACTGAACTATTCATTGGAATTAGCATTGCACCTGATAGTGAGATCAATATGAGACCCACGATAATCTTCATTGTTTCTTTTTGTAATTTGTGACTTTTTGTTCAAAAATATTGAAATTTTGAAGAAAGCTGGGGAATATTTGTTATGGGTTAGTCAAACCTTGTAAGCTCATGAAACCTTGTAAGCTAATGAAACCTTGTAAGCTATTGGATCTTTTTAGTGAGCTAATCTTCGTAACGAGCTAATGAATTTAAGAGAGTTGGAAATGAAAACTTCTCTGTGATCAAAGAATCCAGGTTCCAAACATCGTCTCGCATCACATCATAGATCTTTTGTACTTCTGGGAGATTTACCTGCGGATCCCCGATCTGCGCCCGATAAGCTTATTCCGTAATCTGGCAGCAAATTTCAGACTCATATTTAGGCTACACTTATATTGGAACTAACTTGTTTATTTGGTTTGTGGTAGTTACGAAGTATGTTCACTGAAATAGAGTGAGGAAGATTAACTACTTGAGTAATATCATTGAATTAGGTTTTATTATATTCTTTTTCAGTTTGAAATATCTTTGCAGAATTATTCGTGTTGTTTGATATTACGTTAGTGTTGGAGTATTTCATGCTAAGTGAAACAGAAACAACGTCACATATCCATACAAAAGATGCGGCTGCTATTCTTCAGCTGCCATTTTTTTTTGGGAAAGAATTACGTTATGGTCTCCTTATTCAGATGATCGTTGAATTTATTCTGTTTCAATATCTTTAGTTGCATAATATGAAATCTATGTTTAAGTCAACTTGACTATAAATTGATCTTGAGAGACGTAAGACATATAAGAATAGAAATTTTAGAGCAAAAGTAAGAATAGATTTAAGATACATTTAGAATAGGTTAGAAAAAGGTTAGTGAGTTTTACGAAAAGGTTTGAATGTATGAAATCAGAAAGCTATGAAAGCTGATAATTAAAAGACTTAGAATAGAATATTGTAATTAATTTAATAGAATTTTCTGATTGATTACACTAAATTTCAACTTCTTTCCTTCTTGATTAATAGTCATTCTTGTTCCTGAACTTCATACCTTTCCCTTTCAAAGACAATAAGTCATTTTTATTGAAAATCTTCGTTATTTGAAGTTCCCGTCACTAAAAAATATTCAGGAATTATATCATCTTTTCAGAGAGAATACTTCATTCTTCCTTATAATAGTGATGTTCAATATTCCTCCTATAGAAACGCAAAATTTCCCAAAGAGGAAACAAAATTCCCTATTTAGGCATTTCTTCCGTAAGCCACTTAAGCATAAGTGGTGTATCACAAACATATCTAGTTTCAGCTACACTTCCCAAATTGCGGTTGCGGCCATATCAAGTGGAAAATACTGTTTCCCGTCCGATCAACGTTAGT